>JBCFYV010000541.1:0-66358 GCA_039000515.1 Timema cristinae | reverse complement strand
TATAATTAATTATTAAAATAATATCACCCTTACGATGGCGTATAGACATTTCTTATCAGGCTAGCGTTTTAAATTATTACAGTGTACGTTGAATACTAAGTTTTAATGAAAGCTAAATCAAGACTTACAATATAAATTACGACATGACATTTTATCTCCTTACTCAAGGATGAAGACAAGTACAATTTTATTGCAAGACACGTGTCCAAAGTTTTTATGAAAACAAGAATGAGAGATTCCCTCACTATTCTGTAAGTAAACCCTCTGAGGACATGTTTCATCAAGGCAGTAAGGTTATAGAAGGGTAGAAAATCCGAAGGGTGGAGGAGGATTCAGAACATGCGACCGTGGACAATAAGAGATGACAACAGATAGTTAATAAGAACGGTAATCTTATTACCCGTCTGAGCACAATTCGCAAATGAAAACAATTCAGTCTAGTCCCTCACTCCCATTCCTTGTCGAAAGGGGTTGTTTGGAGACAGACAGGCGAGTCTAACTCCCTTAACTTACCAGAGGGGTGATCAAGAAATAAGTAGATTTTTTTTTGGCGACGAAACACCCCTTTAACTTATGAGGGGGTGGATTTAATCACTTAACGGAATTCATCTACCATGAAAATCAATTAGACACTCCCTAGCTTATACGAAGTAATTATTTTAAACGTGAGGTGGAAAGGTTTAACTTTAGAAATTATTAGCTATATATTTTTATACTAAGAGAAAAATTATGATACCTAGTATATCTACAATAAGTTAAGAAGTTACAGCTTATTATAAATTATAAATGTTCAATCAGAATTAATAGTTCAGAAAACACAAATTTTATCTTATTTCGATAAAGATAACATAAATAAATTAGGACTCGAGAATTATTTGTTTACTGCATTACTAACCATTAAACTTGCTTTAAAATATATTTTTGTGATATTTTAATTGTTTGGTATCTATGCTTCATTAGTAGAACTTAAATGTATTTTATGTCAACTACTGTATTTCTGAAAATCTTTAGTTTGTTAAAACATTATAGTCGTATTGAAAATTAGAATATAACTAACACCTTTAACTTAAAGTCATCTAATTTATGATAAACATAGAATACATACACGATTGTTAAAATATAATATCATACAAGACTAACTAAAACTCCTTTACAATTTGATTGTAATGGAAGATAAAGCCGTGTTATTTATTAAAAAATATATAGGCCTATGTAATATATTTAAGGTTTACTTCAAAAGTATAATATCTAGTTAATAGCAAGGACCAAACACATTGCTAGTCTGAAGTGGTAGTGCAGATAGTTTGAGTTTTGTAATTGTTATACCAAAAACTTTCTTTAGTCAAAAGAAATTAAATATGCTCCAGTAGAAACATAAGCGTTTAATTTTCTTCCCATAGTGACCACAACAGTTCTTGAATATCTATCAAGAGTCTCCTGGAATTTAACGACAAATTTTTCTCTTCATTTAAAAGGTTTTACATCTAAGCCACTATGTTCATAACATATATTTAAGAACTGTAGATAAAATAATGCAAAGACAATTAAACTCTGTGTTTATACTGGAGAAATATTTTATTTATTTCGTATAAAATAATATTTTCTATAAAAACTGCAGAAACGCTGACCTTAACTGGCATACCCTACACTCCCAACATAAACGTCTCCTAGCATTTCAAATTAGTGTATGCCTGTTTAACAGAGGTGTATGGAAAATTGCCTACTCACAGTGTCTCACGGCGAAGCTATGAAACGGAAAAAAAAGAGTAACGAAAAGTATGAAACCAGCTTTACACCAATGTAGAGTATGTGGTTTCATGATTTTGTTGTTGTCTTGTGCACTGCATCTTACTACCCGTTAGGGTTATCCGCTTATTTACACTATTGGCTTAGGGATGAGGAAGGTATAATTTATAGGAAATGTACTAGAATTTACGTGAAGGAATGGGAAACCATTAAGGCGACCACCTTGGTTAGCGATAAAGTATCAATCTCTGTCACGTCTTAAAACACAATGACCTGTGTCGTTTTCTGAAATTACTTATCTATGCTGTCTAAGCTTATAATCCCTTTCAACCTTTACCCACAACCACTATTATCATGCCAATAAAAAAGAAGGGAAAGAAAACTCCGAAACTTATTATCTCAAGGTAAAGTTGAAAGCTCGCTTCTATCTTTAAATTTTCTCTTGTGGGCCTATCAAAACATTACTGTATTTGTTAAAGGAAGGTCGAATATAGAGCTATTTTTCATCAAGCTTAGTCTCATATCCCCGCAAAAAATAAAAAACTTAAAAAGTGGTTTAAAATGAGCTTATGTTACATTTCCAAATTTTTTCTATAAATAAAACTAAAAATATAGGGCTGTTGAAGAAAAAGAGCCCTGTTGGAATCTTTCAACTTTATTTTAGTGTGGACCATATTTTTAAATAACGCATTGTAATGTTACTGTTTTGGACCCCTCTATTATATTTAAAAAGTCATGGATGAAATGTATTTTTCTTTAATGAACTGTATGTAAAATATTATTTTAGTACTTCATCCATGGAGAATCACGCACTTTTAGAAATATTTTCAATACACAACGTTTTAAAACTTTTTTCCCTTTAAAAGAACAACTCCGTTTTATTTAGAAAAATCATGTGACATGCAGGCTCCCTTTACCCAATAGGAAGCCAGCCTTCACAACATCAGGTTGCCAGGAGTTATTCTATTAGTTGGTTTTGTCACTGGTGACAAGGAGTCCAAGATGCATGGGGTAGGTCATATATAAGCAGCTTGTGCGTATGAATCTACAGTGAAGCAGTAACATAAATCTACATAACCCTCTGTACTCAGAACACGGAACGTGTAATATCACACAAAAACAATCCGTAATTTAACAAAAACTGTTTCATTTTATATTATATATTTAGTACCGAATGTGTAATCATATAAATAAATTGTGTGCAACATCAAAAGTCTTGCTCATTTCATAATTATAAGTATCATATATAATCAGGTAGCATAGGCAAGATAGTCTAGTGTGAGATTGACACGTCAAACCAAGTAACCACCGATGCGTATGGTCTTGTGTTTTGATTCGTATTCTCATTTCCAAAAGAAATCAACCTCTTAAACTAAAGTGTATCAGGAGGGTAGACTAAAGTAACTGCCCCCGCATTAGCGTTGATAATGGTAGAATCTAATTGAAACACATATGTGCTATATCGGGTTTCAGGGCATCCGGACGGGATTTAAAACTCGATAGGATAGGGGGTGGTATACAGTAACCACCCTCATCCTCTTATTGGGGATGATCAGTAAGAGCCTGCTTGCCAGAGTTAGGTAACATTAAGGACAGCTGAATATTGTGAATTTAAAGCTAAAATAGATAAAAAGGAGCGAATTTTGGCTTAATTTTGCTCATCATGTTTCAAGAATTGTTTTAACTTTGTATTTAAAAGAGTGGCTTTCCCAAACCCATATATATTTAAATAGGTTGTAGCATTTAAGATATAATTCACATTAACACTTAAAACTTAATAAAGGCAGCATAAGTGCCTAGGTATAGCCTTTTAAATGTAATCTTAGCCTTTTCTGACAGAGTAGAGTAAAATCACTTATGCATTAGAATTTTTTTTTTCTAGGTTAAATATGTTAAGCTACCTCACTTGTCAAAGTGACAAAACATGAATAGCAGATAGATAAACACGTTAGAGTTTTGAGTAATTTTTCAACTATTTTAATTATTGTAGGTGGAAGGTAACTTTTTAAGTCCGTGTCCTTAGCCCTGCCTTGCCCGGGGACCGACTTGGTTTTTAATTAATTGAAACAAAACTAATATAAATTTTAAAATTCTTGCTTTGAGTTTCACACGTTCGTGCACAGAGGCTAATAATTATTCAAATTTCAGACCTCTGCTTGTTGCATTTATACAATAGAGTTTCATTAACCCTGATCTAATTGGGACCAAGACCTATTCGGATTACAAATTTTCGGACTAACCGAAATCTTACCTATAATGTAAATTAAAAATTCATTTTAAGGTATAATGAGCGTGTTTACGTATGTGATATTCACGAGTGAAATATTGCGTCAGTCAACAGATTTCATTACGAAAAAAAAAGAGACTTAATGAGTTTATGAACATGCCAAGTAAGTAATTATTGTAAGTAACCCAGAATATACTAATTTCATCATTTTTGAAAGCAAAACAAACTGAGTGAATTTATACTTTGTTTCTTTTCACCACTTTGTACTATTACAATACATTTTGTTTTAAAATTAAATTTGGTTTTCCTTCCATTTTTGTTTGGAAATTAACCATATTTTTGGACTAACATAGTTCGGATTAATGAGACTCTACTGTATATCACTAGATAGTGTATGCAGAAAAAAGATTCAAATGATTTTAAACCAAATTTACCACAGAATACTATTCAGAAAATGTGTTTAACGAATTTTCTCCCAAAAAACAAGTATCCAGTATTATTTCACGTATCAAACACTGAATTATTAAAAAAAAATTGATATAAAAATTTCAAATTTTCAGATATTAATCGTTTGTAAACTACTCTTAATTTGAAGGTAAAAATTAAAATAAAGGAAAACACCTATATGTATGATCATATAAAACCTAAATATGCCTATAAATTTTGAACAAAATATAGGAATACAATTTTTTTCCATAAACACAAGGACAAACTTGGATTTTAAGACCCTCTTTGGAGGGGGAGAGGGGAAGGCGTTCAGAGGCACATAAACGTCAAGTTTCATCATGATCAGAAGGCGGAACTTTTTTTATATGAGAAAGTTATAATAATTGCTTCACATAAAATATGTATATATTAAAAAGCAATGATAATAACTCTTCTGCTGAATTCTCACAGCTATAAAACCCAATAACCAAACCCCCCCCCCAATTTCCACACCACCCCGTGTGAGGTGGGCGTGTCGGCACTGGGGAGAGCTGATAACAAGTCCACCACACGTTCTCCTTGATGTTTGACCTCACGCTACTGCCCTGACATCTCCGGAGTGAACCACGAGGGGAACGACCGGAACGGGGAGGAAGTTATTATACAAGGACGCAACTATGAACCGATTAAAGAGCTATAAGAAAGCAGACTAACTTAAATCGCCTTTATTCGCATCCAACGTATTTGTAAGATGAATATGAATTCAGAATTTAAAACTATTATTATTTACATGTTTGATTATTTTACTATGGCAAAACCATCTATACTTATAAAATAACATGTCCTGATGACTGACTGATTCAATCATCGCCGAGCGCAAACTATCAAGGCTACAAGCATGAAATTCGGATTGTATATTCATTTTGTTATGTAGGCACCCACTAAGAAAGGATTTTAGAAAATTCCACCCCAAAGGGGTCAAAATAGGGGATGATAATATGGTATGATAATATGTATGAAAGTCCGTCATTTTGAAAGTTACATAAACAAAATTTTGTATTTCGGTTATTGACGTAAAACAAATAAATACATGTTTCAGGAATTTTGGAAATTTTATTTAGTAAGGGATGAAAAAGGGGGTGAAAGTTTGTATCGGACTTGCATTATTTTTGATCTGAGGTCAAGTTATGGTCATCAACGTAACGTAATATTTTAAATTAATCTGTAAATACATATGTTTCTGTCCGTGCTACACCACTCATAGCCCAGTTCACGGATAGATTAACCAGTACTAATATACCGCTGCTCAGGAAGCGCCCAAATGTACTAATTTTACATTATTACCATATAAACTCTTTCCACATCCGGATAAAAGGAGACGATGATGGTAGTGAATATGAAGGTACGGAACCAGTATACACTCTTAACCTAACTTAAGCCTAACTAACCAGACCCTGGTGACCTTTGAAACCCTTTCGAAAAAAAAAATACCCATAATAGTAGCCAGGAATTAAAACCGGGACCTTTATGTGAGTAGCCAACTGCTCTGACCACCATACTACTGGGTCGGTTGTTATTTGGTATGATAGTGGGGATGAACTTATATCGAGAATATTTTCCCAGTTGGTGCGGAGCGATATTAGTCGTTGCAATACGTCATAAAACTTGATTTTCCAGGTTGTTACTTACACACGAAGAATTGCCTATCCTAAAGGCCAACGTCTAAGGTGGACTTGGTCTGATTCCACAGGAGCATTTAGAACATTGGTTCTAAAACTGTGGTCAACGGACCCCTGGTGGTCCATGGCAGTGTGCCAGCTGGTCCGTACATACGACCACAGGAAAATGAATGATATAGCACCATCGTATTTGCGTTATCATAATGGTATATTATAGTTTGAGACTAAGTTTTCAAAAATAAGTAATCAGTAATCCAACCTCAAATTATATTTATTTTAATATCATGTAAAGACTTACTAGATATTAATTTAAAACAAAATTGTTGCCAATTTTAGAAAAATTATTCAACATTAAACTATTATTTATTCAAGGGTTCATTCAAAGTCAAAACAACACCCCGAGGACAAACAGAATTGGTTTTGGGTTATGGTGCACATAAAACCTAAGGTTTCATCATAATTTCGATGTCGATATTTTTCACAGCAAAAATAGTTTTTCTTTTTATTAAATAAAAAGGGAAATTAATCAAAAGGGTGCTATATTGACATGATGGCTTCCACTAAGTCATCTAAATTTGTTCCACGTGTAGCTACAGTCCAATTTTATAGGAAGACCCGACATTTATAAAAAAAGATCTAATCATTCGACTTCTCTTACCTCTGCTCTCCTGGCTTATGGAGGAATTAATTTCTGAGGTGGGACACCATTAAGGTGAATTCCACTACCCCCAGATGGTAGGATGATACGTGAGAATGAATATGGTGGAAAGCAGAGGGGACCTACAGTTTAATGTGGGTTCCGAACCACGGTGGGGGCCTGGCATTTCACACATTCACAAAGCGTGAAAGCAAACACTTTTCTAGAGGTGAAGGAAGGGTTTGGTAATCAAACAAATTTGTGCAATTTTACCCCTAGACCATCAGGTCCCTTTACATTACTAAGTGTTATTTTAGTAATATTATATACTAAAAGTAACAGATCACATGACCTGACCTGAAAGTAGATTTGGTATCGTTTCTAGCTGTTAGGTCATAGGCCTATGTCTCTTTTCAATAACTGTAAAATAACGCTAATTAAATAATTTTAACAATGTTGACCACAATCAAATATGTTTGTATTTTGTTAAAAGGTTCTTCCCAATTAAATTGTACTGTAATTATTATAATCTTATTTTTGATCATGTTTACCCTTAACGGGATTTAAATACAACAGAGTCCTAGTTATTCTCGTGAAAAGGTTTGAACTTACCGCAGACCATTATAAATGTGGGAGCCCTTCACAAGCTGAATGAACATTTATTGCCAACATTACATCATGGTCTGAAGCTACTACACTTTTGTGGTTAGGGGGTTAAATGAATCGGACAGAAGAGCAACTAAACTGGTAAAAGAAATAGATCACAAATGGTGCACAATCCCCTCCCTCCCTTTTCCTTTATATACCATAATACTCCCTCATAATCTTTTCTCGGACGAATGATTGTGTGAGTCATACGTTGAAGGGAAAGTCAACTGTCATAGATTTGATCGAGGGAGGGTTAGAGGGTGTGGAGAAGGAGGGGCGGTTAGGGAAGTAATTGTGACATTTTCACAAAAAATTGAACATATTTTGGAAGGAGTGTATAAGTTCACAGCTAAGTAGAGTATAATTTTCGTAAGGAAAGCCTTGTCTTATCCGTAGAGTCATTTGATATGCAACTTCCACTTTTCTTTAGCACCATTCGGGTTATTAGCTTAAGTACTAATTACGCTAATGGTTTTAGAAATTAGGAAGTTGTTATATTTAGAGGAAATGTATCCCCTAATTTTCGTGGAGGGATAGTGGAAATAACACCCTCAGTACACCTGACAAAGATTCGAATCTTGATCTCCCCATCATTTTAAGTTTAGTCTACTGCGAGATTAGCGTATTAGACCATGTGGCCACCGAAGTGGGTAATTATTAACACTTTTGATAGATAATATATGTACAGTACCAATAAAATAACACAAATTATATTGTAAAATGTTATTATTGCTGGCTATACAAACTATGTTCGAAATTTTTTAAAAGGTATTTCCACATGAATTTTTCAAATATATATTTTCTCCCTTCATGTTGAACAGAATATTTCATGAATATTATGCTACACATATGCCAAAAGGTATTGACTGGCAAACCCAATGGGAAGAGACCACTGGGAAGACCTATATTCAGATGAAGGATAAGATAAGGATGGACTTGAAAGATATAGGGTGTAATGAGGTGGACTGGATATAACTAACTCAATATAGGGATAGATAGCATACTTGTGTGGCAATAAACATTCGAGTTTCTAATTCCATACGTAGAATAAGTAAGTATTTGCGTGGCATAGTATCTTAGTGAAATTTTCTTTAGTGAACTTGGGCAGACGTGGTTTGTACTGATGACTCTGGAGTTTTGGGAGAGCAATATTAGAATTACATCTGGCATTATATGAAAGATTGCCCTAGACATTTTAGAACCGCAGTGGTGGTATAAAACAATACAAAATAAATTATACAACAAACTCGCCTTTAATTTTGCATTAGTAAATTTCAAATGTTAAAAAAATAAAGTGATCATTAGACTGACTATACTTGAGTTATTTTTTTCTTTGAAATAAAACACACAATGTAATATATAATGTGAAAAAATCTAAGATCTACATTTTTAAGAATCAATAAAGGTTAATTTCTAAACACTTCAAATAAAAAAAATGCAGTCACCACTAAATTACTATTATATAAATAGTATTAAGAAAAAAACAAAAAACAAATATAAATCCTTAATTATTTGGTAAAACACTCCTAAGATACTTATTTTTTTAACTATACAAGTCATATTCGAAAAATGTAAATTAAAAAATAACAATTTGATAGTAAGCTATCTTCAAATTAATTTGCCTTGCAAAAACAAGTTCAAAGTACTATTTATTACATAAAATAATCCCCATATTTTCAATTTGAGCAAAATTATTGAAGCTATTTTTGAAAAATTTGAATTTTCCAAAACTTGATAATTAATAAATAAAACACTTTAATTTTAGAGCTAGAATCAAAATGAATATTTGACCTCGAGATTTGGCCATATAATATCAAAATATCAAGTTTCAAAAAAATTCACCGTTTGAGATGTATCACAGAACAAACAGACACAATATTGTTAAGATCCACTTTTTGAGTTCTGGGGCCATATAAAGTCAAGATCTAATCATAATCTAGAAGTAAAAAATGTATACGATTATGTGCAATACTACAATACGATCAGAGAATGTGAAAAAGGGCCAACTAAATTATTTTGGGTACACCCTAAATTCAAGATGTGGTCCCCAAGACATGCAGTCATCCTTCACAACCGTTAAAGTCATGGGGGGTAGGGTCATCCTTGAAATAGTGGTTGGGAGAGAGGATACTGTAGAGAAGAAGACAAGACAGTCCACCATAAACCACCCCTGTGACATATGCTTCATGCAGCAGAAAGGTTGTGATAAATGAGGGCTGAGAATCTTGACGGGATGACGGCTACCAGAAGAAGGGGAGCAGTTCTCATTCTATGGACATCATCCTGAGGTAACGAGGGGGGAATACTAAGTACGTGTGTGAGGGTACGTTTATATACTGGTGAGGGCCAGGCTAGAGGGTAGCACACCTGAAACCAGTAAGGCCAAAATTTGTTATTAACAGTTTTAATTGAAGAAAGTTTTTTAACATTGGGTTTTTCAATCCTTTCTCTCCCAGGTGAACCCTGGTGAAAGTTTCCTAAAGTACTCATTTCTCGTTATGTTTTCTAAGATTGCCTTGTTTATAATATTAATTTTAAAATTTTCAATTGGTTTTCCTTTATTAAAGTAATATCCAACAGTCGAGCTCTCAGACAAGTCATCAACTAAAATATACAGAACACACAATTTACAATTTTTTGTATAACAAATTACAATAAACTAATTTTGTTCCTAAATAATTATTTTCCGAGCAAATTAAGGTTATGTTTTAACTTCATTTAGCATTTCATCCTATTAGGATCTTTGCTACGCAATAACACTGTAAAATAAGTGAACCAACGTTGAACGAAATTTGTCAGGGACATAGCACCGCGTCTTACTACCCGTTCGGGTTGTACGCACTTACGCTAATGTGTAATGTTAGGGTGATTGTGAGATGAAATGAAGGACCTACAGTTTAACGTGGAATCCGAACCACGGTGGTGGCTTGGCATTCCCCACATTCACAAGATGTCTTGTCAGAGGTGAAGGAAGGGTTTGGTAATCAGATAAATCTTTGCCGGGACCGAGGATTGAACCCCGGCCGCCAGCTTAGAAGTCTGACACCTTACCCCTAGACCACCAGGTCACCCCGTCAGGGACATACTTTGAACCTAGGTCAGTCAATGTATGCACGTAGTTCTTCGATATGGTTATCTGTTTAAAGATGGTGGCCACTCAAAAATATATATCTGTTAGTTTCGCGATAGCTACCAAGTGAGTTGGCATATTTTAACAAAGTTTGATAGGAACATTACTTGAACCTAGGTCAAACAATTGTATGCACATAGTTTTTAACTCTGGCTATACGATTCAATATGGTGGCTGCTGAATTGTTTTGTCTTTTATTATATCATCTTAAGTGACTTGAATTTAATATTTTAAGCAATTGATCGAGTAACTTGGAAGTACTTTTTAATTTTGACATATATTGCGAGACTGACGTATTGAGACGTGTGAACAGCAGTTATTACCTATAAATATAATATGTTCCTTAATACAGTAATATTTTGTTTTCTGTTTTACTTTATCCCCAAGGGAAAATATCAACTCATCCAAAAAGTTATTATGAGATTTTAAATTAAAATCTAAAGATAAATCTTAAGGTTCTATTAACAATAAGAACGTGACGCAATGTACTTAGCATTTTGTCCATAGAATTTATAGTAAAAGGTATAAACAAGAAGAGCTAGAATTAAATATTAATAATTATTTAAGGAAGAGTACACAGTAAACAAACGGAAAGTAATTAATCATAAGGGATTACCTTAAATGGTTCTATAGTTTTAGTTATTCTTTTCTGATAAAACTTATTTTCTGAAAATATAGAGCTTGCACTGCTTATACAATGGACAAGAGAGCTGAGTTCATAAGAGCTATCTTTAGAAAAATTTGAGGACTTTAAGAGGCACAAGACGCTTAAAAATGCCCACTTGTTCGAGGGTATGTCTACAAAAAAAAAGTATTAGTTAAAATATTTAAAACAATAATGGTACGGCAGTAATACGGCTCTTGGTGAAGCTAAACCTTTGCTTTTCTTTTTTTCTTCATCAAAATTGATAACTAAAGTAAGTTTATGATTACAATCAAACAAATATACATAGACACCAAAGATAATCAAAAATAATATAACATAATTTATAAATAAGTTAATAACAAAAAAGTACGTGAATTGAAAAAAACGGGACTGTAGAATTCACAGATTTTGCTTCAGCAAGGAAGGCCAAAGAGAATTTTCCCAATATTCAATACTTAGAATCTTTAATTTGTGTCGTATCGATTGAAATGTAAATTAGGATAGTCGACTGGTCAACAGTTCGATATGTCATAAGGGTTACGGAGATAGGGGGAGGAAACTGTAATGAATGGGACTAATCAGGGATTTATGATCTTCAGTAGATGAGGGGGATGAAAGAAGTTGGGGTGAATGATTCAAGGTATGAGGGAGAGGGGACCGTAGTCATTTGGGGTTGGAAGAAATGCAAGGGGATTTGAAGAAGGGAAAAATTACTCAAAGAAACAACAAACTATATCCACTATTTCCAACATTTGATAAATAATTGGTCAGATATGAATGCAGTGAAGTAAGAATACCCCTCGGTAGACTAAAACCAAATATAATTTATTATTTTTAAAAAGTTGCACAATCTTCGCTCTTTTTTTGTTTTTTATTTACAAAAACCATAATTATGTTATCTCTGTTTACTCTGAGAGGTATAAAACCTATTTTTCTTGGTTCCACTATGGGGATGATTATAAGATACGGCCATAGGGAGGTCAGTCATGATAAAACTGCTTCAATTTGTGGTAAACAACGTGGACATGGAAATTAATGTCAACTTTTGGATTTAATTATATCCGTAAACAAATCATTTTTATGATTTAAGTTACTGGCAATATTTGTGAAATTTTAGGTGAAATATAAGATACATTTATTGAAATTGCTATAGAAATGTTTTCGGCGTGGCACCAAAAATTTCCAGGATGTTCCTATATATTTTAGTTTTTCTACATATCTAAACACTCTTTTACTTATAAAATGCGTAATATTACAACTAATCAAACAACTACTACTACACGGTTTGTATAGGTATGTTGGAGGAATTGGTTTTATTTTAATAATTCTAGAAAAACCAATTTAGCCAAAGAAAAAAACGAAAAGTGTTAACTATAATTGTGTAAACTAAACGATTAAATTTTGAACATTGATACCCTTTTTTCTTTGTATAAACCATAGTAAAATTCATGTAGATTATCTTTTATATATTCATTTTTTTTTTATTGTCAACATTGATAATATTTTGTCATATTATTAGCATTGTTACTTTTTCTTATGGTCCCCGTTTCTTTGAAAGTCAGTATATGTAATAATATGATTAATAAAAATAGTCACACCCCCAGAGTGAATTATAATTTTGATTCTAACCCTAAAATTATGGCTGGTTTAATGATTATCGACCTCTGAAAATTCGAGATTTTTCAAAAACCGATCTAACAATTTTGCTTAAAATTAATGTATGAATAGTTTTTTTTACAATACTAACAACCCTCTTTAACATTTTTTGAGTTTTCTTAAAGGGTAGTTTATTAATAAATCACTTTTGTAAATTTGAAATTTTTCAAAAAATGCTTAAACGATTTTGTCCAAGCTATATATTATCCTGGTAGTATTTTATATGTCAAATAATACTATGTACTGATTTTATGCAGGAAGCAATATTTAAGGGTAGTTTAATAATGACTTAATTTTTAATATAAATTTTTTTATTTAATGGTTTTAAAATTTGGCTTGAAATTAGTATCTGGTTAGTGTTTTAAATGATAAATAAGAATATTTTTTTATCATCGAGTTTTACTACCCGTTTGAGTTGTACGCTTATGCACTAATTATACTAATGGTTTTAAGGATTAGGAGGTTATTTATAGAAGAAGTGTACCCACATTTATTTGGAGGGAGGACGGAAAACTTTTTTTTTTAAACAGCCTTAGTACAACCTCCCCGTTATCGGCAGCCTAGTATAACACGAGTGTGATGACCATCCTGTCATTAAAGGGGTAATATTCAATAATCCTCTAGAAAAAAATCATTTGAAATATATTATTTTTGAAACATTATTTTCGTTTGTGTTGTACCATTTATTGTATAAGTATTGATATTATTTATCAAAAGTTGCAGCCACATGACTTGATGTATGAATATTTGATATTGATTTCGTAACTTTTATTAACTGTTTAAATATTGTTCTTACTATATGAATATATGTGTACTGATGTTTACAAGTTGAAATAATAGATGGAGAGGGAATAAAAACAACATGTCTGGCCACAACTTGCTGCCATTATTACGGCTCTAGCCGAGTGTAAGAGCGTTACTATTAGTGATCTACAACACACTAGGGACGTGCCTTACTCTACTCTCCCCTATATAATCATTCCAAGGACATAGCGCAATCTCAACAGGGGAATACAGCTAGTAATTTCACTGATCACTTCTACTAGAGGTTAGAACAATTATAGTAGGACTCTGGTTGGAGGGGTCTTTTAGAAAATACGAAGCTTTTTTAATTGTTTTTGCAGTCAATGTTGATAACATTTTACTAAATTTTTATTTTATCAGTACCCGCTTCATTGGCTGATTGGTCTAAGGCATCAATCTCATGTTAGACTGGTCTTATGGTAAAGGGCAGATTGGGGTTCAATCCCATTCGGGACTACTAAGGGTGTTTTTTCCTAAATGGTTTACCATTACTTTCCATGCAAATGCAGGTATATTACCTCTAGAATGCTTACTTCCTCATCCCTACTCCATTAGCGTATTTAGTATGTATGCATACAATCTGAACAGGTAGTAAGACGTGGCGTGGCGATTAAGATGGCATCAGACAGTTACAAAAGTTGTTAAAATTGCATCCCCCCTCCAGTAGTACCACGCCTTACCACCCGTTTAGGCTAAACATTTATATACTAATTACGCTAATGGTTTTAGGGCTGAGGATGGCTAAATTTAGATGAAGTGTACCCAAATTTTCGTGGAGAGAAATTGTAAATCCATGTTGGAGAAACCACCTTCAGTACACCCGACCGAGATTCAAGCCTTGATCTCCCCATCATAGGAATCCTAGTCTACTGCGAGACCACGTGGTCAGCGAAGCGTGTTATAAACACAATTAAATGCTAACTAAAGCTACTTTTATATTTGGGAAATAGCACAACCGTTCTCCAAGTACATTAGTTTAAATATTAGCTTGGAGTTATTTTTTATATTCTAGAATCTAGATTATTGTTTGTGTTTTTGTATCAATAGGATGCTACAAAATATTTTTTTTTCATCTGAAAATATATTTAAAAAGGCCTTTCATTTTTTGTAAGTAAAATATATTACTATTTTCAAAATAATATTACGCTTATGTTTTGATTTTAACAAAAATCGAAGATTTTAACCAACCAAAAGCATTTAAGGCTTATCATGTTGAAAGCTTAACCATGTTTGTTTGTTTGGCTGACAAAAAAAAATCCTACACACGCACGATTTTAGCCACACTGCAGGATGACACATTTCATCCCCAAAACCTTTCTAAGGGATTAATTAAAACTGTACGTAAGGCAACGCCTCCCCCCTCCCATCCCTTCACCCTCAACTCGTGTCCAGGGTAGGCAACATTTCGCAGGAGTTAATTTTCCCTAAGGGCTGAGAGGGAATTAAAGGGGGTTGTGGGGGGAATTGGTACCTCCTGGTAAGGTAATACTGTTGAACACGAGCCTGCAATCATCGTATGGAAATTACCCCCGGGTGGAACCTTTATGTAGAGGGAGAGTGCCTGTGTGCGTATGTGTGAAGGGGGTGGGGGGGGGGTGAGGCTTGAGATGAGAATTTACCTTCTGTCAGTCATCTATCTCTTGTGAAGAAGGGATAGTTTTGGGGGGTTAGGGGGCTGTTTTGTTAGGACTACAAAGTAGCTTTCCACCCTGCTTCTCCATACTCTTTGTAGTCCCTTGACCAAGTTTTTACTTTTTATATAGAACAAATTTTGTAATTGTGAAATTTTTTGACCTCGAGATTATGATGGATATTGACTTTTATGTGTGTCCCAGAAGTTTAAAAAAATGTCTTCCAACTCTGTTTTTCTGTTTTTTGTCTCTCTGGATGGATTTAGTTCAAATTATTTATTATTTAGCACTTCGTCATACTACCCTTTCGGGCTATACGCTTAAGTACTAATTACGCTAATAGATTAGGAATTCGGAATGTTGAACTTAGAGGAAGTTAACCTGCATTTGCGTGGACGGAGAGTGGAAAACCATTTAGGAAAATCCACCTTCAGTTCACCCCACCGAGATTCAAACCTCGATACCCCCTTCTTCTGCGGTCTAACTCAACACGACTAGCTAGCTATGCCACTGAGGCGGGTCTTCATTCAAACTTGATATTTAGAAGATAAATCGTGATTTAGAATTCAGCTCCAAGGATTACGGCAGTGAAAAATTGAAATGAAAGTTTGAAGTTTTCTATATAAAATACCCGTGACAATTTTGTCCAAGATATTTATATGAAAAGTGTATACTCCGAGTAGTTTTTTTAAAGGGTAGATTACTGATAACAGAGTGTTGTTGTTTCTAATTATAATACACTCACTATATGAGAAAGTATGTACAATTACTTTATAGTACAATTTTTTTTACTTTTTATTATAAATTATTGATGTGTTTATTCACGAAAGTGTGAGTACTAGTTATTACATATAGCAATCCTGATGGTCTAAGGGTAAGGTGTCAGACTTCTGTGTTAGGGGTCCAGGATTAAAATCCCGGTCCCGGCACAGATATATCTGATTAAAAAACCCTTCCTTCATCTCTGGCAAGGTGTGTGCTTTAATTCTTTGTGATTATGGGGAATGCTAGTCCCCCCACCGTGGTTCTGATCCCACGTTAAACTGTAGTTCCGCTCTGCTTTCCACCCTCATCATTCTCACGTATCATCCTACCATCTGGGGATAGTGGAACTCACCTTAATGGTGTCCCCAACTCATTAATTAATTATTCCATACGCCAGGAGAGCAGAGGTAAGATAAGGTCGGATGGTCAATACCTAGAGCATTATCTACCCCCCACCCCCTTCAGATATGACATATTTCATTCATCAGGCCCATTTGATATCTTAGGTTAGTTGGCAGCTTCTACGCCTACTCGAATAAAAGTTCCTGATTTGTTTTTCGACAGGCTAGAAAATGGATTACTAAGGAACCATTTTGTTTTTTTACATCAATAAGTTAACTGGTGACCTGGTGGTCTAGGGGAAAAGTGTCCAACTTCTGTGTTGGGGTCTGGGGTTTGATCCCCGGTCCTGGCACAGATTTATCTGAATGCCAAACCCTTCTTCACCTCTGACAAGACATCTTGTGAATGTGGAAAATGCCAGGCCTCCACTGTGGTTTGATTCACGTTAAACTGTAGGTCCTCCATTTCATCTCACAATCACCCTACCATTACACATTAGCGTAAGTGCTTATAATTCGAAAGGGTAGTAAGATGCGGTGCTAATGATAATATAATAATAATAATAATAAGTTAACTGATTATTAACTGTCTAGAACGTGTCAATACCTTTGCCCTTGAATTAACGTAAGATACAATATTTATAGTTAGCACACTTAGTAGTATTTCGCAAGAGGCGAGTTTGCACGGGACAGTTAGAGGAAATATACCCACATTTGCATGAACGGAAAGTGAAAACCCATTTATTGAAAACCAGCCTCAGTACACCCGACCGAGATTTGAACCCCAATATCCTTGGCATTGGTAGTTTAGCCTATTGCGACACCTGGGCAGATAAGTAATCAGGTTATTTCATAGCGATTTTCATGCAAGTGCTGTCTACATACAGGCAAGTATTTGAGGCAAGCCCAGTTGTAGTCTCGATGCTAAACGATTAACACTAAAACTAAAATGGTAGTAATAACCCGAAAATGTCACTTTAAATATAAACACGTCTCCAAATGCACTCGATGTGGTCGGCAATAAGTGATTTACAACATGTTCGAACAGGGCTAGCAAAAGGGCAGGTAGCTTGCCTTTGAACTATTTGCGTGATGGGGGGAGGTAAATGTGTCTATTCCTATGACTTTCCTGCCAGCATTTTTTGCATCCACCTTTAATGTTAAACTCACGTAGTGGGATTGGGCAATGCTATCTTGCTCCACAATTTCCCTCTAATGGTGGATTGGGCAGTGCTATAATGCTCCACAATTTCCCTATAATGGTGGATTGGCAATGCTATCTTGACTCCACAATTTCCCTCCCAAAGTGGATTGGGCAGTGCTACCTTGCTCCACAATTTTCCTCCCAAGGCGGATTGGCATTGCTACTTTGCTCCACAATTTTCCTCCAAGGTGGATTGGCAATGCTACCTTACTCCACAATTTTCCTCCCAAGGCGGATTGGGCAGTGCTACCTTGCTCCACAATTTTCCTCCCAAGGCGATTGGTCATCTACCTTTCAGTACAATCCCCCCCAAGGTGGTTGGGTAATGCTGTGACTAATTAACATGAATTTGCTCTCCTGAGCTCTCTCACTAAGAATTAATTTTATTTCTACCTCAGAAAAACCGTATGGATTAGCTTACGTTCAGCCGATTGCCTTATACTGAACAGCAGTCTGTTGGCGATTTATTGTGTTTATTTCCAATTAATATTCTACTATTTAATCCTTCCTACTATGCATTGCCTAGTCCCCTCTTTACAATTATTTAAGTTGAGACCCGCCTCGGTGGAGTAGTTGACAAACGCGCTAGTCGTGTTGGGCTAGACTACTGAGGACGGGGAGATCGAGGTTCGAATCTCGGTCAGGTGAACTGGGGGTGGTTTTTCCTAAATGGTTTTCCACTCTACCTCCACGCAAATTCGGGTTCATTTCCTCTAATTCAACCTTCCCAATTCATAAATCCATTAACGTAATTAGTACTTAGAGCGTATAACCCGAACGGGTAGTAAGACGCGGTGCTAAATATTATATATTTAAGTTGAGTCTCCATCTGTTTACAATTAAATATTATATATTTAAGTTGAGTCATCCATATGTTTACAATTCCTTTCAGTGGAGTCGACCGTGCCCAATCGAGGCCTCCAAGATACTACAGGACTGGATACTGTTTCCATGACGTCACAGTGAAGGGCTGTCGAGTAGCTGGGCGCACTCTAGGAATATTACCGCCTACATAATAAAAGCTCTAATGCGATGACATAATTACAACCAAAACCTAAATGCGTATATGGATGGAGGGGGACGCGCGAGAAAAGGCCAGCGTTAATGCAGTTTTTATCAAAATACATTTTTTTATATATATTAAATCAAATATTGCCCCAGTACAAACATAGAATTTAACATTCTTCACATGTTGATATAACAATTGTTGAATATCCATCATGATCATAGTGAAATTAGATGAGGAACTTTTTAAATGAAGAGAAAAGTTTGTCACTAAATTCCAGGAAAACCTTTATAGATATTCAAGAAAGTTTGAGGTCACCATGTGAAGAAAACGAAATTTCTATGTTTGTACTGGAAAAATATTTGATTTAATTTTAGCCAAAATATGTTTTGCCATAAAAACTGCAAAAAAACACTATTTTTCTCTCATCCCTTTCATCCCACCAAAATATTACATTTATGTTAAGTTGTAGTAATAGACTTAAAGAAATGTAATATATTTATCATAATATTTTTCAATATTACATGTATGCATGCCATTTAAGGTGCGACACCAACTGATGAGCACATTATGTTTAGCTGGTTATGTATAGTGAGTGAATATGTACTCCCGATATAAATAAAAAATTATTACTACTACAACTATTAAGGTGACCTGGCGGTCTAGGGGTAAGGTGTCAGACTTCTGTGCTGGGGCCTGGGGTTCAATCCTCGGTCCCGGCACAGATTTATCTGATTACCAAACCCTTCCTTCACCTCTGACAAGACATCTTGTGAATGTGGGGAATGCCAGGCCTCCACCGTGGTTCGGATTCCACGTTAAACTGTAGGTCCTCCATTTCATCTCACAATCAGCCTACCATTACACATTAGCGTAAGTGCGTATAGCCTTAACGGGTAGTAAGACGTGGTGCTAATAATAATAATAATAATAATAATAATACAACTATTAAAATATAACACCCCCATTACCTTGCTTCTTAAGACAGAATATGTGCTATCGACGTAAGTTGAGATATATCTCTGGATGTCAGAGTCTGGTGTGATATCCACTCACATATTCCAGACTACTTGGAGGGCTGTCTCATCAAGATTACTGATGGGTCTAGTGTTTGTATGGATGGATTTACTATCCCGGCTCAGCCCTAGATATATTTTTTATTTGGTTTTTGATGTTTTGTAAATCACACGTGATGCATTTCTATGACTAAGAGAAGATGATAACTAGGGGAGGAAGTGTAGAGGGTGAAAGGGAAGGCTACTTTGTATTCAGCAATCGGATCTTATACGATGATTGGTGTTGGGATATGACATGTACGGTGGAGCGAAGAATTGATGAGTTTTTTCCTTGAGGTCATACAGAGGAATGTGATTTTACTCTGAGGCTAAGTTTGTCTGAAAATTACTTTTCATATCATCAAACTTTTTTTTTAACTGATATTTTATCCACAAAGACATATTGTTCCATAAATACACAATAGACCTATAAAATAAAATAGCCTTTATTTAAAACTATTATTCTTTTAAAATAAGTTTAAATTTTATTTATTTAAGAAAAAACCACACACTTTCTGAATCGACTAATATATTAGCGCATGAAAATTTCTAAGAACGAGAGTGAAAGGGCCTATCAATTTTTGCCAGGAAAGGTATTTCACATAACTTTAAGGATTATTGTACATGCCACAATTTATATAAGACCAATGGCTTAACTTCCCCATTGAAGGAAGTTGTGTTACGAAGTTCGACCTCGGCTGTGTTTGAATCCACGAACATCGAGTCCTGAATCGAGAACTTTCCCCCTAGACCACTGAGATACAGTAGCCCCATGGCTTCTTTGGTGCTGACTGACAGCTCACAACTGACAGCTGACGGCTTTGAAAAGTTACCAGACCAAATTATGTATCCATACGATGAACCATATGATCTGCAAAAACATGTGTCTAGCAGCTGTCACTTCTGTCAGTCAAAATTTAGGTGTATACCTAAATGTTGACTGTCAGAAGTTAGCTGTGAGCTGTCAGTCAGCACCAAAGAAGCCACGGGACTACTGTATATTATATAATTACCAATGGTCAATGAAGTGCTGTGTAGTATTGTCAGGGTAAGTAAAGATTCTTAATACTGCACCTATTAATAAGTCCTCACCCTTGCCCCCCTCCCCCCTCTCGGGTCACCATTTAAAAAAGCACACACATGCTCGACTCTACATAGCTCACATGATAGTTGATAGTTGTCGATAGTTGACAGCTGGTCAATGGGTGTACTATTGAGTACTAGAAACAGTTCACAGCTACTTAACAAGCTATACTTATCCGCGCAACAAGCCACGACATCTCATTTATAAAATTTACGACTTAATCTAAGGGATGTAGAGGGTAGTTTAAGAGAAAGAGAACCTACAGTGCCGTGGAAAGAGGATGGGCAAAAAAAAAAGTGTTATATCACATGGGTGAATCACCGTAGTACACACGGTAAATATTTGAAACTCAACCTCCTCGTCAAAGGCAAACCATTCTAATGCGAGCCTGATGTCTTAGACTGAGAAATTACTAGCATGAGTATTAAGCTTGCTATAGTGCAGGCTCTCTGTGTGTGCGCCCTTTTCATCGCCAAAGAGAGTTCAGGAATGAAGGAGTTTCAGTACCGTCATCTGAGAATCATTGTGAACGCAACCTGATACGTCTCTTAAGGACTCTGCACTGGGACTTGTATAAGACGTGTATCAAGGACCACTTTCGGAGGCTTGCGTAGTCCTTCTACAACATGGTACCAGTTTCCACCAATACTCTTACTCTTTAATTCTTTTCAGCAACGCGTCTTACTACCCGTTTGCGTTATAAGTATATGTAATAATTACACACATGGGTTAGGGGCGGGAAAGATATATTTAGATTATATGTACTGACATTATCGTGAATGGAGGGTGGGAAACCATTTAGGAAAATGTATTCATTTGAAGTATTTACTTTGCACTTTCTGAACCGACTGATTATATCAGCGCACGAGATTTTCTATGAGTGAGAGCGAAAGGACCTACCAATTTTGCCAGGAAAGGTATTTTCATATACCTTCCAGGGTTCTTTTGCATGCCACAATAAACATGTGACTGATGGCTTTACTTCCCCTCCGAAGGAAGTTGTGCTACGGATTGTTATCGTTCAAGAACAATCTTTAAATCCCAATAACCTCGGGTCCTGAGGCGAGCACTTTACCCCAAGACCAGTGGGATCAACCATTTAGGAAAAATCCCCCTTACTACACCCAACTGAGATTAGAACCTCGATCTCCCAATCATCGGTGGTTAAGTATATTGTGAGAGTGACGTCTTGGGTGATTTGGCCAAAGAAGTGGGTCAGTTAACGTATTCAGGGAGGCTTGGGAGCTATGTGATGGATCCAGTAGGGTCTTACAAACGTCCAAAAGCTCTCCTAGGATAAGTGAGAGGGTTGATCACCAATGGTATATGGAAGGCTCTCATCTGGAGATTAATGTGATTGCGTAAATTCCTTGTAACGATTGTAGCTTTGATATTACTTTATTTAAGGTTTATTTCAAACAATAGCGACAACCCGTCCCTTTAATGTGCTTTTATAAATCAAGGTGTGACCTGTTATGTCGGTACATGATATAATAAGTATATATACATTATTTTTTCTCGTGCTTCCACTTTAGAATAATCAGAACATTCATCCGAATATTTTCATCGACAGAGTTCAGGAATGAAATAAACTCAATAGAAATATCCTGGAGAGCAAGTCTAACCAAGAATCTAATCACAATTATAACTGTTTTCACAACCACACAAATATAAAACTGCTATTTACCTTGATATATACATGATTACAGTTAGTCTAGACCGGATACACCCATACTTCACTATTTTATTTCCTAGCTACAGTCCAATTTTCATAGAAGGACAGCAAGAAAAGTTACTTGAACTACTTTCACCTAGTCATACGTCAGTTCATGTGATTTGCAGACATAACTAATCACAGAGATTATCAATATCAGCAAATAGCACTAATAATAAAGTGAAAGGTTATCAATACTAAACAGAAAAAAGTTTGCATTTTTTTTACTGTCCTTCCTATGAAAATTGGACTATGGCATATCCTCTTATTTTTAGAAGATATGCTAGCTAAGCAATAAGAAAAAAAGAACTTAGAAAGTACCAGTTAATGGATAAGATCAAGGTGGGAGGAATTTACAGAAAGATTAAGAGGATTGCCAAGGACCGAATATCACGGAGAGAGATTCTGTGATGACCTGCCGCTACGCAGAAAACTAAAATAATAATAGCTAGAAAATATCCAGGTCCCTTAAAGCCACTAGTGGCCTTCCTGACTACTAGTACTTGGAGCTAGGTGTATTTTGATAATAAATGAGTGATTTTGAATGCTTTTATTATCAATTTACTATACAGGTTGTTTGGAAATCCATAGTTAAAACTGCACATATAGCTTGTTTGAAGCAAAAGTAATACAAAATACCTTTGCACTTACATCCGAAAAACTATGCTAAATTGTGTTCAAAGCTTCGGCATACAGCGCTGGGGGAGCAAAGCTGTTCAAGCATGCGTGTACAACCAGTTGCATAGGAGTTAGGCACGCGGCACTGCACATGTAATAATGACAAGCACTTTCTGAAATGTAGGACCATTAAAGATGACCCTCAGAACGTATTAGCATTTCTAGATGGACTCGTGTGTTGTTTAATATTAACTGTGGTATGTTTTGCTACCGTGATCCAAGATGTCGAGGCGTTTGGTGTCAAGCGCCTAACTCCAATACAGCCAGTTGTACACGCATGCTTGAACAGATTTGTTCTCCCATTGCTGTACGCCGCTACTTCGAACACAATTTAATGGTATTATCATAATTTTCCGGATGTAAATGTTTAGGGATTTTGTATTACTTTTGGTTCAAACAAGATATAAGTGCAGTTTAGGCTATGAGTTTTCCGAATACCTGTATTTGTTTTCTATAACTAGTATACCTTTACGAGGATTTAAGTATTTTTTAGTACAACTTTATATATTCTTACCTTTATCAGGCCAGCTTCCCTATAAAGCAGTAGGGCCAGTCAGTGATCCAGTCATCCAACTCATCTCACCTTTTTTTGTCACATATCTAGTGAAAGAAAGGAAATTTATCAGTAAAACTATCAGTAGTTTAGATCTTTTTTGATTAACTACTATCATCTTCTTCTTCGATTAGAATCAGTCCATTATCTCGCATCAAGATCAACCAGTAGGTGTGACATCCAAATCAAGCTGTACCAATGGACGAAGGATTTTTTTTATTAACATTGATACATTCTATCTGAAGTAGAATTTTGTTTATTTCTACTTTTATATATCTTTCTTTCATGAGAGCACACATACAAGAACAGCGATACAAAGTATAAAAAAACAACATATATTTAATTATGTTTGAAGGAAATGTACAGTACACATCCTTTTCTACACAAACAATGAATGTGTGGCGTATGTATAAAAAAATATATACAAAAGTAATATGAATAAGAGATTTGACTCATTATGTAAATACACTCTTCGTAATTAATAATTAAAAAATGTAATCTTATAATAATAATAAATAATAATAATAATAATAATAATAGTATGTTAAATAAACATAACACACTGATCTTTACATACACTCACGTGATGCACTGTACATACATATACAGACCAATTTTTATAGGAAGGGCCTTTTAGAAAATATTATCATTAGCACCGCGTCTTACTGCCCGTTCGGGTTATACGTACTTACGCTAATGTGTAATGGTAGGGTGATTGTAAGATGAAATGGAGGACCTACAGTTTAGCGTGGAATCCGAACCACGGTGGAGGCCTGGCATTCCCCAAATTCACAAGATGTCTTGTCAGAGGTGAAGGAAGGGCTTGGAAATCAGATAAATCTGTGCCGGGAGCGAGGACTGAACCCCAGATCCCCAGCACAGAAGTCTGACATCTTACCCCTAGACCACCAGGTCAACCATTTTAGAAAATAAAAATAAATTTATTGCGGTCAGCATTGATAGCATTTTACTATTTTCTTAATATTATTTTATAGATATTGATGATATCTATCAAGAATGACCACTTCAGGTTACATGACCTGATTTATGAACACGTGAAAGTAGCAGTGTAGATCTAGAAACTATTTTATTTGTCAGCTCTCGGGTTTTACTATGAGAATTGGACTGTATAATGCATACACTACATATTCTAGACGTGTGTCACGAAGAATTATGATTTATTTTAGTCTAGGTCTGCAGAATAACGTGTTTCGGGAAGCCCATTGAACCTGGAAATATAAACCCTTTATCAACAAGTACGTGTCGTGATTTTTAAAATACTAAAAATAATAATAAAAAAGAGTTAATATTTACGTTTTTTATTGCTGACTTTAAATGTAGTCGATACAATCATACATTTTAATGTACAGCACATGTGAATAGTATTCAGTCACAAATATAGGAGAAAATATTTTTGTATCTTTTACTGATTGCACACTCTGCTAATGTCAAATGACGTCACTAGTGTCGCAGAGTGGTTGATCTAACCAACTTAGTGACCAAGTTCCGGTCCGAGTGTAATTATGGAGAGCAAAGTAACAAATCATGGTACCAAACATGATGAAACTATTGTCTTAAATATTCTTATGCTTTTCAATATTAATGACGTTGCCTACTTGGTGATTTCAAAGCTATTTTGTGAAGAGGGTTGCATCTTAACTTTACGAACCTAAGGTTTCGGCCAAACTGACAAGCGTGGAAGCGAGCGCGTGAGCAACTGGGTGGCCAAACTGGATAGTGAGTGAGTGATTAGCAAATAGCTCTCGATAGCTGTTGACAAGAAGGCAAAGGTTCCAATCTTGGCTCAGTAAGCTAAGGGTGCTTTTTGACAAGTGATTTATTGTTGGGATTTTCTCATCCTCTCTCCACGCTAATAGTGATTATTATTGGTAAAGGCCTACATTGATTATAATATTGAAGTATTTTAACATATAATTTTAACACACACAAACACACACACACACACATATATATAGGTATGGTTTATGATCTTACCAATTAAATTAGGCAGTTAGTAGCAAGTGCTGGCGGCCGGGGTTCAATCCTCGGTCCCGGCAAAGATTTATCTGATTACCAAACCCTTCCTTCACCTCTGGCAAGACATCTTGTGAATGTGAGGAATGCCAGGTCTCCACCGTGGTTCGGATTCCACGTTAAACTGTAGGTCCTTCATTTCATCTCACAATCACCCTACCATTACACATTAGCGTAAGTGCGTATAACCCGAACAGGTAGTAAGACGCGGTGCTAATAATAATAATAATAATAATAGTAGCAAGTGTGCTAAACCTATCGATAGTAATAAAATGTGGAAATGAGAAGTTTTCCTAGCATTCAATGAACCAACATACAATAATATTGCCTAGTGCCTGTAAACTAGACTGTACCGGGTCGAGCGCGCGCGCTTGAAAAATAGATCCAGTTCTATCTTTCAAGCGCGCGCGCTCCAGTCTGGCCACCTTTCATTACAAGCATTGTGTTCTATTTTATATTTTAGTCGCTAGCGCGCTCGCTCGCCCAGTCTGGCCGTGCCCTAAGCAATTTAAGCAGTTATACACTTAGATACAAATGTAAGAACTAGAAAGAGAGGGGAGAAAATGAGTAATTTAACCTGCGAGGCCTATTGTTTATCTACTGATAACACTTATCCTCTTCCTCTGATGAGTTTACACAGTCTCTATTTTATTTGCACCTTGAAAACATTGACTTGTTTTTAAAAATTACCATTCCCTTGTTTCTTATTATAGATAGACATGCGATTTCACCTGGATATTTTCATTACCAAATCAGATAGCTTAAGTTATGAATGATTTATAAAATAATACGTTTACAAATAAACTACTTTGAGATAAAAACAATAATTATGTTATACTATAGGACAATTTTTATAATTATTTAAGAAACTGTCGTTTTTGATTCAACGTTATATCTTTAAAACTCGCTAGATAAAACGAAAAGTCACTAATATGGGAAATTCTATCTTGACTAGCCGTGAAGTCCCAGGAAAGCAATGTCCTGAAATGGCCTGTCAAAATAAACTTAAAAACTATTAACATTAATAAGAACAACTCAGTTTATTTAATTTAAAAAAAAATATATATATGCTGAGAAAAGTTAAGTTTTGCAGTGTTTTTAAGCACATTTCTCATGTGCGTCTATTATTGTTATATATTAAGTCGCCACGTGTTGAAATAACACTTTAGATAGAAAATTTCTTGGGGTATGTTTTCAAGACAGTGTAATCCATAAAGGTTTCTACTCCGAGACCATTGTTGTTAGTTTTCCAGCTACAGACGAAGACCGTTCTAGAAAGCTGTATTAATTTAGGAGATGAATGGACGGAGGGTGGCGGACATTAGGGTAGGGGTGGAGGTTGTTAGGGGGGAGCTAAGGGGTTTAATGTCCCTTGAGTAATGGGTGTCCACGTGAAGGGGATGAACAAGGGAAGAAAAGACACGGACAACGACCGCGAGCGACTGATTGGGGTGGATTTTACCCCTTCCCTCACCCCCCCCCCCCATGACCCTTCCTATCTTATATATAACTGCTGTACTTTCAAGATAAAGGAAAATATACTTAACTTTATATGTATCAAATTAGGCCAAAATATTTTAAACAATTTGCAATAAAATAGTATTTGCATAATATTGAATGTTTCAATTTATATATTATTATTATTATTATTATTAGCACCATGTCTTACTACCCGTTCGGGTTATACGCACTTACTCTAATGTGTAATGGTAGGGTGATTCTGAGATTAAATGGAGGACCTACAGTTTAACGTGGAATCCGAACCACGGTGGAAGCCTGGCATTCCCCACATTCACAAGATGTCTTGTCAGAGGTGAAGGAAGCGTTTGGTAATCAGATAAATTTGTGCCGGGACCGAGGATTGAGCCCCGGTCCCCAGCACAGAGGTCCGACACCTTACCCCTAAACCACCAGGCACCCTCAATTTATATAAATATGTACAATATACCATTTTCGTTCCAACACTACACATAGAAATAATATTCGAACTTTAATTACTCTTCGGTAACAGTTATTATCTATTCAATTCAGCTTAAACTTGAAGAAGTGGACTCCACACACCCTTAACGCAAATAAGTTATAAACCTATAGATAAAGATTTACCGGGGTTGTTTTTGAGATGAAATGGCCAACCCCTTCATGAAACGTTTCTCACCCATTACACAGAGGCGCTGGGGTCACCAATAACATAGCATTATCTGGTGAACAGACAATGTGCCTCTCAGACGAGGGAAAATGGTTTCTAGAATCAGGGAACCTTCCACTTGTGTATCATATAATTTTACTAGGAAGAATTTTATCTGATCAGATAGAAAATTTACTAGATATACAACCATGTATTTATACGTGAAGTTGGGGTATCTGCAGCTTTCACCTTTTATATATATTATCAATTTATCCATAAAATAACACTAATGATATAGTATACATTTTATCACTGTCAGTCAGCAAGAAAGTATCAATCACTGTCAGGCTACACGGCTTAAAATACAATGGTATATGTCGTTTTCTGGAACAACTTTTCTATTCTGTCTAGGCTTATAATACATTTCACTCTTCACCTACAACCCACCTTTGAGATGTCAATAATAAAGATAGGAAGGAGATCTATGAATCTTATTGTCTCAAGGTAAAGAGTCTATCAAAAATTCTGTGTGTTCATTAGAGGAAGCCTAATCTAGAGCCCTATTTCATCAAGCCTATAGCTCCACAAATATGTTCAAGATTCGTTCAGTTGTCTTGCAGTATTTAAATAATGCTCTGTTATTTCAAAATTTGATTTACCACTTAGTAAAGTTCAAATACAACCACTGTGTTGAATACCATTACCAAACATATATTTTTAACTGAATCCATTAAAAAAACTTAAAACTATTAATTCAACTCATTTTCAACAACATTTTACAAAATTGCCACATCTATGTGAGCAAGATGGTTGCGGCCCCGAAGAGTGTGGGTACAAAACAGTGCAAACCATAGAGCAGGTACAAAACAGTGCAACCTCGTAGTCCCAATATAGAGCAGGTACAAAACAGTGCAACCTCGTAGTCCCAATATAGAGTAGGTACAAAACAGCGCAAGTGTACAGTTGTACAGGTCGCGCAAGTGTTTCATTACCTTGTAGTGAGCAACCTCTCTCTTCGCCAGAGCAGCACAAGGGGATCTCTGTTTAATTGGCTAACAATTGTACAAATTGCGCTACCAGCTTTAACTTTCAAGTTACTGGCATTGAGTTTTTAGGTTAGGTTAGGTTAGGTCAGGTGAGGTTAAAGGACCATCATATTTCAAACATTCTCAAGGACAAAGTTGGACAGCTGTTCAATCCATTAACCTACGCATTCCTGGCAAACAAAATAAAGGAAACAAACACTCGACCTTTTACGGAAGTTGAGCATTGCGCTACTATGTGGCTGCACTCTTTTGCACCCCGATCGTTTGCACTCTTTTGTAACCTCTTTTCGCTTGAGCTAATATATACCCCACACTCTTTGGTAGCATATTCGACCAAGATAACGGTTATAGGAAAACAGATCTAGCCTTCCTTTAAAAAATAAAGTTGTTATTAATAAGATCACAACTGACAGTTCTAAAGTTATATGTTTTTGAAACTTCGGAATTACCAATAACATATTCTTTTTTTAGGAAAACGCACCGACCCCATATCACAGTAAATTAGCTGGGAAAATAGATAAAACGATCAATCCCTAAACTCAAGTGCTGTTTTACCCATTCTTCACTTAAGAACAATGAAATTGTCATCGTCTTAGGCCTCTTTTATAGATGCGTCCCTTGTGCGACAGGCGACATCACTGTGAAGTGCTTTCTCTAAATACACAAGAGGCAGTGAGTGCTATTTTACTCTGTTGTGCGTTATTTATATCGTTACGAACTGAGAAGTGTGTAGTCGTAGCCTAGAAATAACAGAGACAAAAATGACGCATAAATATCTAAGATACATTAAATTCCATAGACATATAAAAGGTATACACCAGATCCACAGCCTCCAGGTTAAAATGGCTCCGCTCATTGGGAGAGCTCGAGTCCTTCAACACGGGGATCACTACGTGCAGTCCCAAGTGTCAACATAAATTTCAAGAGGATATTTTTAAAAACAATTCAATTTATAGATGGTTTTACTAGAAAACATTAAAAAAATTGCCTTTTAAAGTCAATAAACCGACTTTCACAAAGATAGGTTCAAACAGCGGCCCCGCCATCTTCCCACAAACTAACTTCCCAAACGAGCCTACTCAGACTGCAGATTACAAAGCAAATTTAGAATACAATGTTAATTTTTTGGGTTCAAGCAAATTTTGCAAATTATCAAGTTGTTAACAATCTTCAAATACAGTCGACTAGTTACTTGACTCAAAAGGTTTGTTCATTGAAAAAGGATAAGGTGGTGAGTTGGTGGTGTGAAGGAAATGCTGGTATAATTCATTCACGAGCTAAGTTTAGCTGGATGACAGTTCAAAATGTTACCAGAAGTTATCCCTAATATATACCTACGCCAACAGCTGACATCTATCACTTTGGATAACTGTAATGAAAACAGATGGTAATATATTAATGTGATAGTTAACCACAGTAATTAAGGCCAATATTATTTACATATTTATTTGAGGATGGACAAAAAGTTTGTTTATAGTTTTATTCCACTTAAAAAAAATATATTCACAGCACTTTCACAAAAACTTCTAACAAATAGAGCTTCAAAATGGCGACTGACGAATTTAAACCATATGGTTGAACATGACGGTAAACAAGTTGTTTACAATGATGCAGACACGCAGTTGATGAAAATATTTTATTCAGTTAAATATTTCAAAATAAGATAAAATAATCATGAAATCATTTATTGTATGTAAAAATAAATGACCAGTATTTTCTCTTCTCCGAGTAAATATGATGCCTGTATTAAAAGGTATTAATATATTACACATTATAGATAACATTCCAAAACGGAGAATAAGTACTTTTAATTATGCTTAAAATATTGTTTCGAGTTGGATAAAAATAAATTATTTATTAAAATGAAATAGTATGAGAAAACTTAAATTTACTTTATTTTAGGTGACCTGGTGGTCTAGGGGTAAGGTGTCAGACTTCTGTGCTTGCGGCCGGGGTTCAATCCTCGGTCCCGGCACAGATTTATCTGATTTCGAAACCCTTCCTTCCCCTCTGACAATACATCTTGTGAATGTGGGGAATGCCAGGCCGCCACCGTGGTTCGGATTCCACGTTAAACTGTAGGTCCTTCATTTCATCTCACAATCATCCTACCATTACACATTAGCGTAAGTGCGTATAACCCGAACGGGTAGTAAGACGCGGTGCTAATAATATTAATAATAATAATAATAATAATAATAATAATAATATACTTTATTTTAAATGTAAAATATAACAGGTAATTAAAGATCTTTACATTTATAACAAAACAGTGATCTTTTACAAGTGTTGGCAACCCAAAACCTAACACATGATTTTCGAACTATCATCCAGTTAAAAACCTATCGTGAACAGAGTTTAACTATACTCTTATGTTCAGACCCCACCCTTGGAAACTCACTCTCCAGCTTGTAGTCTTCACAACGAACGATTTGTTATCCCTGAGAACTGCAACTCGCACTCCTCAGTGTCCAAGGACTCAATCTTGCTCAATCAGCTCAGCGAAACTCCCGTTTGTCTGAGTGTCTGGTGTATACCTTGTCAGTCAGTGTCAATGTAGCATTTTATACCTGTGACAAATTTAATGTCGTTGTGTTGGCGAGCCTCCAGGGCAACCAACCCCAACGCCTTTGTGAATGTATGTATCAGATAGTGTGTTTCTTAATTTGTGGTGTAGTATTTATACCCGAAAATTCAACTATAAACACAGATCAATTTATCGATTAAGTTCATTTAGCCTTGTTTATTGTCAGTGCTCTTTTAAATTTGAACATTAGTCCGTCAAACGATGTAATTGATATCGTAAAGTAATTGAAGAACTTTTTCTCATCATTCAAGTTTCTCATTGAGCTTATACTCTCCCTCATTATACCTTGCAATACTTATTGAATTCAAAGACATACGCCTTTGTCGTTTGATTTACAAAGTTATTTTAATTAGAAGAAAATAACATGGATCCATCACGAGTGCTAGAAAAGAAGAGAATGGAAACCCTGATCTTTTTTTTTTTTTTTTGCGATTACTCCCACCCTTTCCATGAATCATATATAAAAGGGGCTTTAGTAGTTCCTTCATTTTAAAATAATTATCTTTCAATTTTGTTTTTTGGTTTAAAATAGGGTAAAATGATTTCACTAGCATCAATTACATTTAATTCTAAAGTAGAATACAAAAAACCACACCACTAGGAAACACCTGGTTCTAACTGTATTACCTACTTAAGCTGTGTTTTATCCATGAATTGAGACAGGCTCTTGAGTGTTGGTTTATAAGCCCAACTATATTTTATATGTATCAGAAACACAGCCACATATTTGGTATTAAACTTTTTCCTCGAGATATAAGTATGTCTTCGTGGGATACTTATTCACGATCAAAACGTTCGCATTGGAAGGACACTTTAGTGAAAGCATATTTTAGTAAAAAGAGGTTCACGACCTCTTGACACTCAAGGTTTTGGAGGTTTCACAAGTAACAGCACCATCATTCAATGATGGCGTCCAGAGCCCTTTCACATTTTTTTTTTAGAAATTCTCCTCAACGCGTTAAAAAAAAAAAAAAAAGAGAAGAAAAACCTGCCCAAGGATGTGACTTTCAGGTCGAATTAGCCAAGAAGTTTCTTTCTTTCCTTACTTTTTTTCCCTGCCTCCCCTTCCTTGTTACCTCAGTTTGGTAGGGTTGCTGACTGATGCAGGCAGGGTAGCTGCCCCCCCCAGCCACATCTTCCCCTAACAATCCTCCCACCCTTTTACCCCCTCCCTTTTGGGCTTTTTGATTTAAAAGGGGGGGGGGGCCGGGAAAAAAAGTAAGGAAAAAAAGGGAAACTTCTTGGCTAATTCGCCCGGGAAAGTCACACCTTGGGCGGGTTTTTTTCTTTTTTTTTTTTTTTTTTTTTAAACCCGCTTTTGGGGGAAAATTTTCAAAAAAAAAAAAGGGAAAAAGGGCTCGGGGGACCCCAAATTTTGGGAATGTTTTTTTGGTGTTACTTTTTAAACCTCCCAAAACCCTTTGAGTGTAAAGGGGTCGTAAAACCCTCTTTTTACTAAAATATGCTTTCACAAAGGGTTTTCCTTCCAAGGGCAACGTTTTGTTTCGGAATAAGTATCCCACAAAGGGAACATACTTATATCCCCGGGAAAAAAAGTTTAAATCCCAAAATTTATGTGGTTTGTGTTTTTGATAAATTAAAATATAGTTGGGCTTTTAAACCAACATTTCAAGAGCCTGTCTCAATTCAGGGGAAAAACAAAGCTTAATTGGAAATTTACATTTTTAAAAACCGGGTGTTTCCTGGGGTTTTGGTGGTTTTTTGTATTCTCCCTCTTAGTTTAAAAATGTAATTTTGCTATTTGAAATTTTTTAACCCTTTTTTAAAACCCAAAAAACAAAATTAAAGTTTAATTATTTTAAAATGAAGGAAACTAACCCCCTTTTATAAATGTTTCAGGAAAAGGGGGGGAGAAATCCCCAAAAAAAAAAAAAAAAGTTTCGGGGTTTCCCCATTCTCTTTTTTTTAGCACTCGTGAGGGATCCATGTTATTTTCTTTCAAATTTAAAAAAAACTTTGAAAATCAAACGCCCAAAAGGGGTCTTTAAATTTCAATAATTTTGGGAAAGGAAAAATTTGGGGGAGAGAAATAAGCTCAATAAAAAACCTTGAATGATGAAAAAAAGTTCTTCTTTTTACTTTCGATATCAATTACATCTTTTTGACGGACAATTTCAAATTTAAAAGAGCACTGACAAAAAAACAAGGTAAATAATTTAATGAAAAATTTAATCTTTTTTAATCGTTGAATTTTCGGGTATAAATACTAAAACCACAAATTAAGAAACCCCACTATCTGGATACATACATTCAAAAAGGGGCTTTGGGTTGGTTGCCCTGGAGGCTCCCCAACACAACGAAAAAAAAAATTTTGGGTTAACAGGTATAAAATGAAAATTTACATGACTGAAAAGGGTAAAACCCCAGACACTCAGCAACGGGAGTTTCGCTGAGTGTTTTGGGAGCAAAATTGAGCCCTTGGACACTGAGGGGGTTGCGAGTTGCAGTTCCCCGGGGATAACAAATCGTTCGTTGTAAAAGACCCCAAGCTGGAGAGTGATTTTTCCAAGGGGGGGGTTTTAACAAAAGAGTATATTTTAAAATTTCTGTTCACGATGGGTTTTTAACTGGATGATATTTTCGAAAATATGTTTTTGGGTTTTTGGGGTTCCCAAACACTTGAAAAAAAGATCACTTTTTTGTTATAAATGAAAAAGATCTTTAATTACCTGTTTATATTTTACATTTAAAAAAAAGTTTTTATTATTTTTTTTTAAATTATTATTATTTTATTATTAATTTTAAATTAGCCACCGCGTCTTACTACCCGTTCGGGTTATACGCACTTACGCAATGTGAAAATGGTAGGATGATTTTTAGATAAAAATGAAGGCCCTTTACATTTTAAAGGGTGGAATCCAAACCCCCACGGTGGGGGCCCGGGGAAATTCCCCAAATTTCAAAGATGTATTGTCAGGGGGGAAAGGGAAAGGGTTTCGAAATCAGAAAAAACTGTCCCGGGCCCGGGGATTGAACCCCGGCCGCAAGCACAAAAAATTTCTGACACCTTCCCCTAAAACCACCAGGTCCCAAAAAAAAAAATTAAATTTAAGTTTTCCCCATACTATTTAAATTTTAAATAAAAAATTTTTTTTTACCCAACTCGAAACAATTTTTTTAAGCAAAATTAAAATTTAATTTTTTCCCCCCGTTTTGGAATGTTATTTTAAAAGGGTTTAATATTTTAATCCCTTTTTAATAAAAGGATCTTTTTACCCCGGAGAAGGAAAATACGGTCATTTATTTTTAACATACAAAAAAATGTTTTCCCTTGATTTTTTTTACTTTTTTTTGAAATTTTTAACGGGAATAAAATTTTTTCCATCAACTGGTGTCTTTTTTCATTTTTAAAAAACTTTTTTACCGTCATGTTCAACCATAGGGTTTTAAAAATTTGGGTCAGTCCCCCATTTTGAAGTTTAAATTGTTAGAATTTTTTGTAAAAGTGCTGTAAATTATTTTTTTTTTTAAGGGGAAATTAAAACTAAAAACAAACTTTTTTTTCCATCCTCAAATAAATATGTAAATAATATTGGCCTTAATTACTGGGGTTTAAAAACTATCACATTAATATAAAAACCATCTGTTTTCATTACATTTTATCCAAAGTAAGATGTCAGCTGGGGCGAAGGGTATAAATTAGGGAAAACCCTTCTGGTAACTTTTGAACGTCATCCAGCAAAAACTTAGCTCGGAATAAAATTATACCGGGCTTTTCCCTTTCCCCCCCCAACTCACCCCCCTTACCCTTTTTTCAATGAAAAAACCCTTTTGAGTCAAGAAAACTAGTCGCCCTGTATTTGAAGATTTTTAAAAAATTGTTTAATTTGAAAATTTGTTAAACCCAAAAAATTTAACATTGTATTCAAAATTTCCCTTTGAAAAACGGAAAGTCTGAGTAGGCTCTTTTGGGGAAAGTTAGTTTTGGGAAAAGATGGCGGGGCCGCTGTTTAAACCCTTTATTTTGAAAAAAAAAAAAGTGGGTTTTAAATTGGATTTTAAAAAGGCAATTTTTTTAATTTTTTCTAGAAAAACCAATCTATAAATTGAATTTTTTTTAAAAAATATCCCTTAAAAATTTATGTTGAAAATTTGGGACTGCCGTAAGTGACCCCCCGTTTTTAAAGGGGACCCCGAGCCTCCCAATGACCCGGAGCCATTTTAAACCTGGAGGCTGTGGTTTCTGGTGTATCCCTTTTTATATTCTAGGGAAATTTTAAAGTATCTTAGATATTTATGCGTCATTTTTGTTCTTTTATTTTTTGGCTAGGGACTACACACTTCTCAGTTGAAACGTTTATAAATAACCCCAAAACAGGGGAAAAATAGCATCACTCCCTTTCCTTGTGTTTTTTAGAGAAACACTCACAGTGTTGTCGCCTGCGCAAAAGGGGGACGCATCTAAAAAAAGGGGCCCTAAGACGTTGACAATTTCATTTTTCTTAAGTGAAAAAAGGGGTTAAAAAACTTGATTTTTAGGGATTGATCGTTTTTCTTTTTTCCCCAGTAATTTACTGTGATAGGGGTCGGTGCTTTTTTCCAAAAAAAAGTTTTGTTATTGGAAAATTGGAATTTCAAAAACATATAACTTTAGAATTTTCCCGGGTTGTGTTTCTTATTAATAAAAAACCTTTTTTTTTTAAAAGGGAAAGGGGTTTAGATCGTTTTCCTATAACCGTTATCTTGGCAAAATTATGCTACCAAAGAGTTTTGGGGAAATTTTACTCAAGCGAAAAGGGGTTTTAAAAAAAGAGTGAAAAACGATCGGGGTGAAAAAAAGTGCCCACTTTGTAGGCAATCCCCAAACTTCCTTTTAAAAGGTCGAGTGTTTGTTTCCTTTATTTTGTTTGCCAGGAATGCGTGGGGTTAAGGGTTTTAACAGTGCCCAAACTTTGTCCTTGAAAAATTTTTGAAAAATGATGGCCCTTTTTCCCTCCCCTGACCTAACCAAAACCTAACCAAAAAATCAATGCCAGTAATTTGAAAGTTAAATTTTGGTAGCGCAATTTTCAATTTTTTACCCAAATTAAACAGAGTTTCCCCTTGTGTGTTTCGGCGAAGAGAGAGGTTCTCACTAAAAGGGTAATAAAACACTTGCGCGACCTTTTACAATTTTACACTTGCGCTGTTTTGTCCCTTTCCCCATATTGGGATTTCAAAGGTTTTGCACGTTTTGTACCTCCTTTTTTGGGGACTACGGGGTTGAACTGTTTTGTCCCTGCTCAAAGGGTTTTCACTGTTTTTTTCCCAAACACTCTTGGGGGCCCGAAACCCATCTTGCCCCCAAAATAGATGGGGGAAAATTTTGTAAAATTTTTGTTGGGGAAAATGATTTTTGAATTATTATTTTTAAAATTTTTTTTTAATGGTTTTCAGTTAAAAATTTTGTTTGGTAATGGTATTCAACACAGGGGTTTTTATTTGAATTTACAAAGTGGTAAATAAAATTTTGAAATAACAAGTTTTATTTAAATACGCAAGAAAAATGAACGAATTTGAACAAAAATTTGTGGGCTTTTGGTTTGATGAAATAGGCTCTAGTTTTAGGTTTCCCTCTAATGAAACACAAATTTTTGATAGACTCTTTCCCTTTGGAGAAAAATAAGATTCATAGATCCCCTTCCTTTTCTTTATTATTGACATCTAAAAGGGGGGTTGTGGTAAAAGAGTGAAATGTTATAACCCTAGACAGAATAAAAAGTTGTTCAGAAAAACGAAATCTACCATTGAAATTTTAAACCGTGAGCCTGACAGGGGATTGATATTTTCTTGGGATTGACGTGAAAAAATTTTATACTAATCTTTTGTGTTTTTTTTAGGGAAAAAAATTTAAATAATATAAAATAAAAGGTGAAAGCTGCAGTTTCCCCCAATTTCACGTAAAAATAAATGGTTGAATTTCTAGAAAAATTTTTCTATCTGTCAGAAAAAAATTTCTTCCTAGTAAAATTATAGGGAATAACAAGGGGAAGGCCCTGATTCTAGAAACCATTTTCCCTTTTCTGAGAGGCACTTTGGGTCGGGTTCACCAAAAATTTCTATGTTTTTGGGTGACCCCGCGCCTCTGTGTAAGGGGTTTGAGAACGTTTCTTTGAAGGGGTTGGCCATTTCATCTCAAAAAAAACCCCGGGGGTAAAATTTTTTATTATGGGTTTTAAAAAAACTTTTTTTGCGTTAAAAGGGGTGTGGGTCCACTTCTTCAAGTTTAAGCTAAATTTTGAAAAAGATAAAAAACTTTTACCGAGGAAATTTAAAAAGTTCGAATATTATTTTATGTGAAAGTTTTTTGGAACGAAAATGTATATTGTACAAAATTTTATATAAATGAGGGGTCCCGGGTGGGGTTTAGGGGAAAGGTGTCAAAACCTCTTTTCGGGGGGAAGGGGGCTCAATCCTGGGCCCCGGCAAAAATTTAAATCTGTTTTCCCAAAACCCCTTCCTTCCCCTTGGGAAAGACTTTCTTGTAATGTGGGGAAGGGCCAGGTTCCCCCGGGTTCGGTTTCCACGTTAAACTGTGGTTTTTTTTAAATTCTCTAATCACCCTCCCATTACACATTGGGAGAAAGTGCGTAAAACCCCGGGAACGGGAAATAAAAGGGGTTAAAAATAATAAAAAATTTAAAAATTTTTTAAAAATTGAAACTTTCCCAATATTATCAAATATATTTTATTCCCAAATTGTTTTAAAATTTTTTGGGCCAAATTTTGGAACTTTTTAAAGTTAAGATATTTTTCCTTTATCTTGAATAAAAGCAGTTATAAAATAAGAAAAGGAAAAAGGGTCGGGGGGGGGGGGGTGGGGGAAAGGGGGGTAAAATCCCCCCAATCAGTCGTCGGGGTGGGTTTGTCCGTGCCCTTTTTTTCCCTTTTTTACCCCCTTCCCACGGGGACCCCCAAATTATAAAGGGAAAAAAAAACCCTTTTGTTTCCCCCCATAAAAAACCCCCAACCCCTACCCAAAAGTCCCCCACCCCCCGCCCCATTCACTCCTAAAAAAAATACAGCTTTCAGAACGGTCTTGGGCTGAAAGGGGAAAAAACAACAAAAATTTGGTCTGGGAGTAAAAAACCTTTATGGTTTAAACTGTCTTGAAAACTTTCCCCCCAAGAAATTTTCTTTTTCCAAAAAGTGTTTTTAAAACACGTGGCGACTTAATATATAAACAAAAAAAGACGCACATGAAAAATGTCCCTTAAAAACACTGCAAAACTTAACTTTTTCGCATATTTAAAATTTTTTTTTAAAAATTAAATAAACTGAGTTTTTTTATTAATTTTAATATTTTTTTAAGTTTTTTTTTAAAGGGCCCCATTTCAGGACATTGCTTTCCTGGGACTTCAGGTATTTTCCAAGATAGAATTTCCCATTAGTGACTTTTTGTTTTTTTTCTAGCGGTTTTTAAAGATATAACTTGAATCCCAAAAAAGACAGTTTTTTAAAAAATTATAAAAATTGTCCTATAGTATAAAATAATTATTGTTTTTATCTCAAAGTAAATTTATTTTTTTAAAAGGGATTATTTTAAAAAATCATTCCCTAACTTAAGCTAAACCCGATTTGGTAAAGAAAAATATCCAGGGGAAATGAGATTTTTATCTATAAAAAAAAAAAAAGGGAATGGGGGAAAAAATTTTTTAAAAAAAAGTCAATTTTTTTTAAAGGGGCAAATAAAATAGAGACTGTGTTAAAATAAACAGAGGGAAAAGGATTAAAGGGTTTTCAGTAGATAAACAATTTGGCCCGAGGTTAAATTACCATTTTTTCCCCCCCTCTTTTTAGTTTTTACATTTGTATCTAATGTAAACTGCTTTTAAAATTTCTTTGGGCACGGCCAGACTTTGGGCGAGCGACGGCTTTTTACTAAAAAAATAAAATAGAACACAATCTTGTAATGAAAGGGGGCCAGACTGGAGCGGCGCGCTTGAAAAATAGAAATGGAATTTTTTTTTCAAGCGCGCGCGCTTTGACCCGGTACAGTCCTAGTTTACAGCACTAGGAAAATTTTTGTAGTTTTTGGGTTTTTGAAAAGCTAGGGAAAAAATTCCCCATTTCCCCAATTTTTTTACTTTCGATAGGGTTTTGGGACACTTGCTACTATTATTATTATTATTATTATTAGCACCGGGTTTTACTACCTGTTCGGGTTATCCCACTTAAAGCTAATTGTAATGGTTTGGGGGATTTTGAGATGAAATGAAGGACCTACGTTTAACTGGGAATCCGAACCAGGGGGGAGACCTGGCATTCCCCAATTACAAGATGTCTTGCCAGGAAAGGGGAAGGGGAAGGTTTTGGTAAACAGATAAATCTTTTCCCGGGCCCAGGGTTTAACCCCGGCCCCCACACTTTTTCACAAACTTGGGCCAAATTTTAAATTTGGGAAAAATCATAAAACCATACCTATATAAATGTGTGTGTGTGTGTGTTTGTGTGTGTTTTAAAAAAATATGTTAAAATAAATTTAATTTTTTAATTTAATGTTTGGGCCCCTTTTCCCAATTTAAAAATCACTATTAGCGTGGGGGGAGAGGATGGAAAAAACCCCAAAAAAAATCACTTGTCAAAAAACACCTTGAGCTTACTGAGCCAAAATTGGAACCTTTGCCCCTTTTTGTCAAAAGCTATCCCAAAAGCTATTTGCAATCACTCACTCCTATCCCGTTTTTTGGCCACCCCGTTGCTCACGCGCTCGCTTCCCCGCTTTTCAGTTTTTGGCCGAAACCTTTGGTTCGTAAAGGGTTTAAAATGGGAAAAACCCCTTCACAAAATAGCTTTTAAATACCAAGTAGGCAACGTCTTTTAAAATTTTAAAAGCATAAGAATATTTAAGACAATAGTTTCCAGGGTTTTGGGACCAAGATTTTGTTACTTTTCTCTCCCTAATTTCAACCCGGGCGGAACTTGGTCACTAAGTTTTTTAGATTTAACCACTCCCGCGACACTAGTGACTCATTTGAATTACAGAGTGTTCAATAGTAAAAGGGGTACAAAAATATTTTCTCCTAATTTTTTTGTGCGAATTTTCTATTCAAGTGCTGTAAATTAAAAAGTAAGATTGTTCCGGGGGGGGGCTACATTTTAAAATCAACAATAAAAAAACTTTAAAAATTAACTCTTTTTTATTATTAATTTTTTGTTTTTTAAAAACACGACACGAAATTGTTTTATAAAGGTTTAAAATTTCCCGGTTTTTAATGGGCTTCCCCAAACACTTATTCTGCAGGGCCTAGACTAAAATAAATCAAATTCCCTTTGTGACACACTCTTTGAATTTTGTGTGTATGGGTTATACAGTTCCCAAATTTTTTTATTTTAAAACCCCCGAGAGCTGACAAAAAAAAAATAGTTTTTAGATTACACTGCTACTTTCCGGTTATAAATCAGGTTAAGTAAATGAGTGGGCCTTTTTGATAAAATAATCAATACTATTAAAAAAATATTAAAAAAAATAGTAAAATGCTATCAATGCTGACCGCAATAAAAATTTTTTTTTATTTTTTTAAAATGGTTGACCTGGTGGTCTAGGGGGAAGATGTCAGACTTCTGTCTGGGGATCTGGGGTTCAGTCCTCGGGTTTCCCCGGCAAAGATTTTTCTGATTTCCAAGCCCTTCCTTTAACCCCGACAAACTTTTTGGGGGAATTTGGGGAATGCCAGGCCTCCACCGTGGTTCGGGTTCCACGCAAAATGGGCCCCCCATTTCATTTACAATCACCCCCCCATTTCACATTAGCGTAATACGTATAACCCGAAAGGGGATTTAAAACCGGTGCTTAAAGATAATAATTTTCTAAAACCCCTTCCTATAAAAAAAATTGGGGCCCGTATATGATGTTAAAAGGCATCACCCTGAGTGTATGTAAAGACATGGGGGTTGTTTATTAACCCTACTAAAATTATTATTATTATTATTATTATTATTAAAATTTTTTTTAAGATTTCATTTTTTTTAAATTTTTAAATACAAGAGTGTAAATTTTTCATAATGATCAAAACTTTTATTTATATTACTTTTTTTTATTTATTTTTTTTTACATACCCCACATTCCCTTGTTTTTTGTAGAAAAAGGGTGTTTTACTGTTTCATTTTTCCCTTTAAACAAAATTAAATTTATGTTGTTTTTTTTTACTTTGTATCGCTGTTTTTTGTATGTGTGCTTCAAAGAAAGAAAGATTTAAAAAAAGTAAAATAAACAAAAATTTTACTTCAATTTGAATTTTATCAATTTTAATAAAAAAAAAACCCTTTGTCCATTGGTAAGCTTGTTTTGGGTGTTTACACCCATGGTTATTTTTGAAAGCGAGATAATTTAATAATTTTAATCGAAAAGAAAATATAATTGTTAATAAAAAAAGAAACAAAAATACTGATAGTTTTTCTGATAAATTTTCCTTTTTTTCAAATAAGTGACAAAAAAAGGTGAGATGGGGGTTTGGGTTATGGTCACGACCTGGCCCTACTGCTTTATAGGGAAAGCTGGCCCGATTAAAGGGGAAGAATATATAAAGTTTTTACTAAAAAAAAACTTAAAAACCTCGTAAAAGGGATACTAGTTTTAGAAAAAAAATACAGGTTTTTTTTGGAAAAATCATAGCCAAAAATGCACTTATATCTTTTTTGAACCAAAAGTAATACAAAAAAACCCTAAAAAAATTTTTCATCCGGAAAAAATTTTGGGTAATACCCTTAAATTGGTTCGAAGTAGCGGCGTCAGCAATGGGAGAACAAATCTGTTCAAAACATGCGGTTTTTACAACTGGTGTATTGGAGTTAGGCGCTTGAAACCAAAACGCCCCCGACATCTTGGGTCACGGGGAGCAAAAAAATACCACAGGGAAAATTAAAAAACACCCCGAGTCCATTCCCAGAAAAAGCTAAAACTTTTTGAAAGGGGGATCTTTTAAAGGTCCTACATTTTTAGAAAGGGTTGTCATTATTACCCTGTGCAGTGCCGCGTGCCCCAAAATCCATGCCAAATGGTTTTACACGCATGCTTGAACAGCTTTGCTCCCCCCGCGCTGTATGCCGAAAGCTTTGAACCAAAAATTTGATAGTTTTTCGGATGTAAGTGCAAAGGTATTTTTTTTATTACTTTTTTCTTCCCAAAAAAAGTATATGGGCAGTTTTTTAAATTTTGGATTCCAAACAAACCCGTATATAAATTGTTTAAAAAAAGCAAATTTAAAAACACTCATTTATTATCAAAATTTCACCCCAGCTCCAAGTACAAATAAATCAGGGAAAGGCCCCTATGGGTTTTAAAGGGGCCTGGGTATTTTCACTATTAAATTTTTTTAGTTTTCTGCGTAGCGGCAGGTCAACACAGAAACTCTCTCCGGGATATTCCCGGGCCTTGGCCAAAAACCTTTTTAATCCTTTTGTAAAAAACCCCCCACCCTTTATCTTTTTCCCTTAAATTTTAAATTTCTAAGTTCTTTTTTTTTTTTTTGCTTGCTAGCATTTCTTCTAAAAATTTTGAGGGGAAAAGGCCCTAGTCCCAAATTTTTATAGGAGGACATTAAAAAAAAAAGCAAACTTTTTTTTTGTTTTTATTGAAACCTTTCACTTTAAAATTTTTTTTTTCTATTTGCTGATATTGATAATCTCTGTGATTAGTTTTGTCCCGCAAATCACATGGGAAATGAAAGTTTTGGGCAGGTGAAAAATAGTTCCCAAATAAATTTTCTTTTGTCCTTCTTTTGAAAATTGGGAATTTTAAACTAGGAAATAAAAAAAGTGAAGGGATGGGTGGGAACCGGTCTAGACAAAATGTAATCAAATTTTATATCAAGGAAAAAAGCATTTTTATTTTTGTGGGTTTTGAAAACAGTTATAATTTTTGATTTGATTCTTTTGGTTTTAAATTGCTCTCCCGGAAAATTTTCTTAAATTTAGTTTTTTCATTCCTGAAATCGTGATGAAAAAAAATTTGGATGAATGTTCTGGGGTTATTTTTAAAGTAAGCACGGAAAAAAAAATGTAAAAATAATTATTATATCAGTTCCGACATTAAAAGGTCAACCTTGATTTATAAAAGCACATTAAAGGGACGGGTTGTCCCCTATTTTTTGAAAAAAAACCCTTTAAAAAAAGTAATATCAAAGCTACAATCTTTTAAAAGGGAAATTTTCGCAATCACATTAATTCCCCGATGGAGCCTCCATATACCCTTGGGGATCAAACCCTCTCACTTATCCAAAGGAAAAGCCCTTTTTTGGGCGTTTGTAAAGGACCCTACTGGATCCATCACCCTAGCTCCCAAACCTCCCCGAAAACGTTTAAATGACCCCCCCTTTGGCCAAATCACCCAAGACGTCCCCTCTTTCCCAAAATCTTAAAACCCCGATGTTTTGGGGGGGTCGAGGTTTTAATCTCAGTTGGGTTTTAGTTTTTGGGGGGGTTTTTCCTAAAAAGGGGGTTTATCCCACTGGTTTTTGGGGTTTAAAATGCTCGCCTCAGGGGCCCGAGGTTATTGGGATTTAAAAATTGTTTTTGAACGATTAAAAATTTCCCTTGGGACAACTTCCTTCGGAGGGGAAGTAAAACCATCAGTCACATGTTTATTGTGGCATGCAAAAGAAAAAAGGAAGGTATATGAAAAACCTTTCCTGGGAAAATTGGGGAGGGCCTTTTGTCTCACCATTTGAAAAACTCGTGCGCTGATAAAATCGTCGGGGGGGGGGTTTAGAAAAAGGGGAAAGTTAAAAACTTCAAATGAATACATTTTCCTAAATGGTTTTCCCAACCCTTTCCAAATTTACGATAATGTCTGTACATTTTAATTAAATATATCTTTTTCCCCCCCCTAACCCCTGTTTTAATTATTTTAAAATAATTTTTAACGCAAAAAGGGTAGTAAGACGCTTTTTCTGAAAAGAATTAAAGAGTAAGAGTAAATTTGGGGGAAAAATGGTACCAAGGTTTTTAAAGGGCCCACGCAAGCCCCCGAAAGTGGCCTTGATACACTCTTATAAAAGTCCCCAGGAGAGCCCTTTAAGAGCGTACAGGTTGCGTTACAATGTTTCAGATGAGGGTACTGAAACCCTTCATTCGAACCTCTTGGCGATGAAAGGGCGCACAAAAGAGGGGCCTGCACAAGAAAGCTTAATATCTGGTTTTAATTTCTCAGTCTAAAAAATCAGGCTCGCATTAAAAAGGTTTGTTTTTGGACGAGGGGTTTTGATTTTTCAAATATTTCCCGTGTGACACGGTGATTCACCCTGTATATAACATTTTTTTTTTTGCCCATCCTTTCCACGCACTGTATTTCTCTTTCTCTTAAACTACCCTCACACCCCTTAGTTTAAGTCGAAAATTTTAAAAATGAGATGTCGTGGCTTGTTGCGCGGAAAAGTATAGTTTGTTAATGCTGTGAACTGTTTTAGTACCATAGTCCCTTCCCAGCTGTAAAACTATCGACAATATCAACTTCATGGATATGTAGAGCGAGCATGGTGTGCTTTTTTAAATGGTGACCCGAGGGGGGGGGGGGGGCAAGGGTGAGGACTTTTTAATGGTGCGTTTTAAAAGAATCTTTACTTCCCCTGACAATCTACACAGCATTTATTGACCATGGTAATTAAAAATTCAGTACCCCGTGGCTTTTTGGTGTGACGACAGCCACACTAATTTTGACAGTCAACATTTAGGTATACCCTAAATTTTGAGACAAAAGTGACAGCTGCTGACACATTTTTTTGCGATCTATGGTTATCGTAGGATACTATTTGGTTGGTAACTTTTAAAGCCGTCAGCTGTCAGTTGTGAGCTGTGTCAGCACAAAAAAAGCCATGGGGCTCTGTATCTCGTGGGTTTGGGGGAAAGTTCCGATTCAGGATCGATTTGTGGATTCAACACGCGGGTCGAACTTGTAAAACAAAATTTCCCCAAAGGGGGAAAATTAAGCATTGGTTTTATATAAATTTTTGGGATGTACAATAAACCTTAAATTATGTGAAATACCTTTCCTGGCAAAAATTGATAGGCCTTTCACTTCCCTTCTTAGAAATTTTCATGCGCTAAATATAATTAGTCGATTCAGAAAAGGTGTGGTTTTTTTTTTAAAAAAAAAATTTAAATTATTTTTTAAAAAAATAATAGTTTAAAAAAAGGTATTTATTTTATAGGTCTATTGTTATTTTGGAACAAAATGTCTTTGTGATAAAATATCATTAAAAAAAAGTTTTTTGATAGAAAAGTAATTTTCAGACAAACTTAGCCCCAGAGTAAAATCACATTCCTCTGATGACCTCAAGGGAAAAAACTCTCAATTTTTTTTTCGCCCCCTCATGTCTATCCCAACACCAATCATCGTATAAGATCCGATTGCTGTACAAAGTAGCCCCTTTCCCTTTTACCCTCTAACTTCCTCCCCCAGTTTCATCTTCTCTTATCAAGAAAGCACACGTGTGTTTACAAAAATCAAAAACCAAATAAAAAAATATCTAGGGTGAGCCGGGATAGTAAATCCATCCATACAAACACTAGCCCCATCAGTAATCTTGATGGACCCCCTCCAAGTATTGGAATTGTGAGGGATATCACCCAGACTCGACATCAGAGATATATCAAAACTTACGTCGAAGCACATATTTGTCTTAAAAGCAGGAAATGGGGGTGTTTATTTTAAATTGTTTTATTATTATTTTATTTTATTATTGCCCCATCTTACTCCCCCGTTAAGGCTATACGACTTACGCTAATGTGTAATGGTACTGATTTTTGAATGAATGGAGGACCAAGTTTAAACGTGGAACCCAAAAACCGGGGTGGAGGCCTGGCATTCCCCACATTCAAAAGATGTTTGTCAGGGTAAAGGGAAAGGGGTTTGGAATAAATAAATCTGTCCCGGGCCCGAGGATTGAACCCGGGGCCCCCAGCACAGAATCTGACACCTTCCCCCTAGACCGCCAGGTCCCCTTAAATTTTGTTTAGTGTAAAAATTTTTTTATTTATATCGGGAGTAATATTCACTCACTATACAAACCAGTAAACATAATTGCTCATCATTTGGGGTGTCGCCCCTTTAAAAGGGGCATGTCATGTATATTGAAAACATATTATATAAATAATTAATTTTTTTAAGTCTATTACTACAACTTAACATGAAATGAAAATTTTTGGGGGGATGGGGGGGGTTTGGAAAAAGAAAAATGTTTTTTTTGCTTTTTTTATGGCAAAACAATTTTTGGCTAAAATAAATAAAATTTTTTCCAGTACAAACATAGAAATTTTTTTTCCTTCAAGGGTGCCCTAAAACTTTCTTAAATATTTTAAAAAGGTTTTTCCGGGAATTTAGTGAAAAATTTTTTCTTTCTTTTAAAAAAAGTTCCTCTTTAAATTTCACTATGATAGATGGATATTCAAAAATTTGTTATATAAAACCGGGAAAAGTGTTAAATTCTATGTTGACTGGGGCAATATTTATTTAATATATATAAAAAAATTTGTTTTGAAAAAAAACTGCTTAACCTGGCCTTTTCTCGCGCCCCCTCCACCCATTAGAAATTTTGGGGTTTGGTTGTAATTATTTTCATCGATTGAGCTTTTTTTATGTAGCGGTAATTTTCCCTAGAGGGGCCCCAGCTACTGGGACAGCCCTTCACTGTGAGTCATGGAAACAGTACCCGTCCGTAGTATCTTGGGGGCCCCTCGATTGGGAGGGTCGACCCCATGAAAGGAATTGTAACAGATGGAACTCAACTTAAATATAAATTTTTTTAAATTGTAAACAGATGGAGACTCAATTTAAATATATAATATTTAGCCCCGCGTCTTACTACCCCCTTCGGGTTATACGCTCTAAGTACTAATTTCGTTTAAAGGATTTTTTGAATTGGGAAGGTTGAATTAGAGGAAATGAACCCGAATTTGCGTGGAGGTAGAGGGGAAAAACCATTTAGGAAAAACCCCCCCCAGTTCACCTGACCGAGATTCGAACCTCGATCTCCCCGCCCCTCAGTAGTCTAGCCCAACACGACTAGCGCGTTTGTCAACTACTCCACCGAGGGGGTCTCAACTTAAATAATTGTAAAGAGGGGGACTTAGGAAATGCATAGTAGGAAGGATTAAATGTATAATATTAATTGGAAATAAACACAATAAATCGCCAACAGATGCTGTTCAGTATAAGGCAATGGGGCTGAACGTAAGCTAATCCATACGGTTTTTCTGAGGTAAAAAATAAAATTAAATTCCCTAGTGAGAGAGAGAGAGCAAATTCATGTTAACTTAGTCCAGCCATTACCCAACCTCCCTTGGGGTGGGGGATTGTACTGAAAGGTAGTAGTACCTAATCCGCCTTGGGAGGAAAAATTGTGGAGCAAGGTAGCATTTGCCCAATCCGCCTTGGGAGGAAAATTGTGGAGTAAGGTAGCATTGCCCAATCCCCATTAGAGGGAAATTGTTGGGGGAAAGTAGCAATGCCCAAATTTCCCCCTTTGGGAGGAAAATTGGGGAGCAAGGTAGCACTGCCCAATCCACTTGGGAGGGAAAATTGTGGAGCAAGATAGCATTGCCCAAATCCACCATTATGGGGAAATTTTTGGAGCATTATAGCACTGCCCAATCCACCATTAGAGGAAATTGTGGAGCAAGATAGCATTCCCCAATCCCATACGTGAGTTTAACATTAAGGTGGATTGCAAAAAATGCTGGCAGGAAAGTCATAGGAATAGACACATTTTACCTCCCCCCATCCGCAAATAGTTCAAAGGCAAGCTACCTGCCCTTTGCTAGCCCTGTTCGAACAGGGTTGTAAATCACTTATTGCCGACCACATCGAGTGCATTTTGGAGACGTGTTTATTTTTTAAAGTGACATTTCGGGTTATACTACCCTTTTAGTTTTAGTGTTAATCGTTTAGCATCGAGAATACAACTGGGCTTGCCTCAATACTTGCCTGTATGTAGACAGCACTTGCATGAAAATCGCTATGAAATAACCTGATTACTTATCTGCCAGGTGTGCATAGGCTAAACTACCAATGCCAAGGATATTGGGGTTCAAATCTCGGTCGGGTGTACTGAGGCTGGTTTTCAATAAATGGGTTTTCACTTTCCGTTCAGCAAATTTTGGGAAATTTTTCCCTCTAACTGTCCGTGCAAACCCTCTTGCGAAATACTACTAAGTGTGCTAACTATAATATTGTTTCTTACTTTAATTCAAGGGAAAAGGTATTTGACACGTTCTAGACAGTTAATAATCAGTTAACTTTTAATATTATATTATTATTATCATTAGCACCGATCTTATACCCTTTCGAATTATAAGCACTTACGCTAATGTGTAAGGTAGGGTGATTGTGAGATGAAATGGAGGACCTACAGTTTAACGTGGAATCAAACCACGTGGAGGCTGGCATTACACACATTCACAAGATGTCTTGTCAGAGGTGAAAGAAGGGTTTGCATTCAGATAAATCTGTGCCAGGCCCCGGGGATCAAACCCAGACCCCAACACAGAAGTTGGAACACTTTTCCCTTAGACCCCCAGGTCACCAGTTAAACCTTATTGATGAAAAAAAACAAAAATGGTTCCTTAGTAATCCATTTTCTAGCCTGTCGAAAAACAAATCAGGAACTTTTATTCGAGTAGGCCGTAGAAGCTCCCAACTAACCCTAAGATATCAAATGGGCCTGATGAATGAAATATGTCATATCTTGAAGGGGGGTGGGGGGGTAGATAATGCTCTGGGTATTGACCATCCGACCTTATCTTACCTTGCTCCCCTGGGTAGGGAATAATTAATTAATGATTTGGGGGACACCATTAAGGTGAGTTCCACTTTCCCCAGGATGTAGGAGATACGTGAGAATGATTTAGTGGGAAAGCCGAGCGGAAACTACAGTTTAACGTGGGATCAGAACCCCGGTGGGGGACTAGCATTCCCCATAATCACAAAGAATTAAAGCACACCCTTTCCAGAGATGAAGGAAGGGTTTTTAATCAGATATATCTGTGCCGGGACCGGGATTTTAATCCTGGACCCTAACACAGAAGTCTGACACCTTACCCTTAGACCATCAAAGGATTGCTATATGTAATAACTGTATCACACTTTCGTGAATAAAACATCAATAATTTATAATAAAAGTAAAAAAAAATTGTCTATAAGTAATTGTACATACTTTCTCATATAGTGAGTGTATTATAATTAGAAACAACAACTTGTTATCAGTAATCTACCCTTTAAAAAAACTATCGGAGTATACATTTTCATATAAATATCTTGGACAAAATTGTCACGGGTATTTTATATAGAAAACTTCAAACTTTCATTTCAATTTTTCACTGCCGTAATCCTTGGAGCTGAATTCTAAATCACGATTTTATCTTCTAAATATCAAGTTTGAATGAAGGGCCCGCCTCAGTGGCATAGCTAGCTAGTCGTGTTGAGTTGACCCCAGAAGAAGGGGGTATCGAGGTTTGAATTCGGTCGGGTGAACTGAAGGTGGATTTTCCTAAATGGTTTTTCCACTCTCCGTCCACGCAAATGCAGGTTAACTTTCCCCTAATTCAACATTCCGAATTCCCAATCTATTAGCGTAATTAGTATTAAGCGTATAGCCCGAAAGGGTTTGTATGACGAAGTGCTAAATAATAAATAATTTGAACTAAATCCATCCCGAGAGACAAAAAACAGAAAAAACAGAGTTGGAAGACATTTTTTTTTTAAAACTTCTGGGACACACATAAAAAGCAATATCCTCATAATCTCGAGGTCAAAAAATTTCACAATTACAAATTTGTTCTATATAAAAAGTAAAAACTTGGTCAAGGGACTACAAAGAGTATGGAGAAGCAGGGTGGAAAAGTACTTTGTAGTCCTAACAAAACAGCCCCCCAACCCCCAAAACTATCCCTTCTTCACAAGAGATAGATTTACTGACAGAAGGTAAATTCTCATCTCAAGCCCCACCCCCCACCCACCCCCCTTTACACATACGCACACAGGCACTCTCCCTCTACATAAAGGTTCCACCCGGGGGGTAATTTCCTACGAGATTGCAGGCTCGTGTTCAACAGTATTACCTTACCAGGAGGTACCATTCCCCCCACAACCCCTTTAATTCCCTCTCAGCCCTTAGGGAAAAAATTAATCCTGGGGAAATGTTGCCTACCCTGGACACGAGTTGAGGGTGAAGGGATGGGAGGGGGGAGGCGTGCCTTACGTACAGTTTTAATTAATCCCTTAGAAAGGTTTTGGGGATGAAATGTGTCATCCTGCAGTGTGGGTTAAAATCGTGCGTGTTTTAGGATTTTTTTTTGTCAGCCAAACAAACAAAATGGGTTTAAACTTTCAACATGTAAGCCTTAAATGCTTTTGGTTGGTTAAAATCTTCGATTTTTGTTTTAAAAACAAAACATAAGCGTATATTATTTTGAAAATAGTAATATATTTTACTTAACAAAAAGTGAAAGGCCTTTTTAAATATATTTTCAGATGAAAAAAAAATATTTTGTAGCATCCTATTGATACAAAAACACAAACAATAATCTAGTTCTAGAATTTTAAAAAATAACTCCCAAACTAATATTTAAAACTAATGTACTTGGAGAACGGTTGTGCTATTTCCCAAATATAAAAGTAGCTTTAGTTAGCATTTAATTGTGTTTATAACACGCTTCGCTGACCACGTGGTCTCGCAGTAGACTAGGATTCCTATGATGGGGAGATAAAGGCTTGAATCTGGGTTTCGGTTGTACTGAAGGTGGTTTCTCCAACATGGATTTACAATTTCTCTCACGAAAATTTGGGTACACTTCATCTAAATTTAGCCACCCTCAGCCCTAAAACCATTAGCGTAATTAGTTATAAATGTTTAGCCTAAACGGGGGGTAAGGCGTGGTACTACTGGAGGGGGGATGCAATTTTAAAACTTTTGTAACTGTCTGATGCCATCTTAAACGCCACGCCACGTCTTACTACCTGTTAGATTGTATGCATACAAAACTAAATACGCTAATGGAGTAGGGATGAGGAAGTAAGCATTCTAGAGGTAATATACCTGCATTTGCATGGAAGTAATGGTAAACCATTTAGGAAAAAACACCTTAGTAGTCCCGAATGGGATTGAACCCCAATCTGCCCTTTACCATAAGACCCGTCTAACAGAGATTGATGCCTTTTGACCAATCAGCCAATGAAGCGGGTACTGATAAAATAAAAATTTAGTAAATGTTATCAACATTGACTGCAAAAACAATTAAAAAAGCTTCGTATTTTCTAAAAACCCTCCAACCAGAGTCCTACTATAATTGTTCTAACCTCTAGTAGAAGTGATCAGTGAAATTACTAGTGTATTCCCTGTTGAGATTGCGCTATGTCCTTGGAAGATTATATAGGGGAGAGAGAGTAAGCACGCCCTAGTGTTTGTAGATCACTAATAGTAACGCTTCTTCCCATCGGCTAGAGCCGTAATAATGGCAGCAAGTTGTGGCCAGACTGTTGTTTTATTCCTCCCCATCTATTATTTCAACTTGTAAACATCAGTACACATATATTCATATAGTAAGAACAATATTTAAACAGTTAATAAAAGTACGAATCAATATCAAAATATTCATACATCAAGTCATGGTGGCTGCAACTTTTGATAAATAATTCAATATTATACAATAAATGGTACAACACAAACGAAAATAATGTTTCAAAATAAATATATTTCAAATGATTTTTTTCTAAGGATTATTGAATATTCCCCCTTTAATGACAGGTGGTCATCACACTCGTGTTATAAATAGGCTGCCCATAACGGGGAGGTTGTAATAAGGCTGTTTAAAAAAAAAAGTTTTCCGTCCTCCCTCCAAATAAATGTTTGGGGACACTTCTTCTATTAAATAACCTCCTAATTCCTTAAAACCATTGTAGTTTTAATTGTGCATAAGCGTACAACCAAAACGGGGAGTAAAACTCGATGATAAAAAAATATTTATTTATCATTTAAAACACTTAACCAGATACTAATTTCAAGCCCAAAATTTTAAAACCATTAAATAAAAAAATTTATATTAAAAATTAAGTCATTATTAAACTCCCCTTAAATATTGCTTCCTGCATAAAATCAGTACATAGTATTATTTGACATATAAAATACTACCAGGATAATATATAGCTTGGACAAAATCGTTTAAGCATTTTTTGAAAAATTTCAAATTTACAAAAGTGATTTATTAATAAACTCCCCTTTAAGAAAACTCAAAAAATGTTAAAAGAGGGTTGTTAGTATTGTAAAAAAACTATTCATACATTAATTTTAAGCAAATTGTTAGATCGGTTTTTGAAAATCTCGAATTTTCAGAGGCCCGTTTAATCATTAAACCAGCCATAATTTTAGGGTTAGAATCAAAATTAAATTCACTTGGGGGTGTGATTTATTTTATTAATCATATTATTACATATATTTACTTTCAAAGAAACGGGGCCCATAAGAAAAAGAAACAATGCTAATAATATGACAAAATTTTTATCAATGTTGACAAAAAAAAAAAAATGAATATATAAAAGATAATCTCATGAATTTTACTATGGTTTTATACAAAGAAAAAAGGGAAATCAATGTTCAAAATTAATCGTTTAGTTTACACAATTATAGTTAACACTTTTCGTTTTTTCTTTGGCTAAATTGGTTTTTTCTAGAATTATTAAATAAAACCAATTCCTCCAACATACCTATAACAAACCGGGTAGTAGTAGTTGTTTGATTAGTTGAAATATTACGCATTTTATAAGTAAAAGAGTGTTTAGATATGTAGAAAACTATAAATATATAGGAACATCCTGGAAATTTTTGGTGCCACGCCGAAAACATTTCTTTAGCAATTTCAATAAATGTATCTTAAAATTTCACCAAAAATTTCACAAATATTGCCAGTAACTTAAATCAAAAAAATGATTTGTTTACGGATATAATTAAATCCAAAAGTTGACTTTATTTCCATGTCACGTTGTTTACCCAAATTGAAGATTTTATCATGACTGACCTCCTATGGCCGTATCTTATAATCATCCCATAGTGGAAAAGAAAATAGGTTTTATACCTCTCAGAGTAAACAGAGATAAATTAATTATGGTTTTTGAAAATAAAAAAAACAAAAAAGAGCGAAGATTGTGCAACTTTTTAAAAATAATAAATTATATTTGGGTTTTTAGTCTACCGAGGGGTATTCTTACTTCACTGCATTCATATCTGACCAATTATTTATCAATGTTGGAAATAGTGGATTAGTTTTTTTGTTTCTTTGAGTAATTTTTCCCTTCTTCAAATCCCCTTGCATTTCTTCCACCCCAAATGATACGGTCCCTCTCCCTCATACCTTGAATCATTCACCCCAACTTCTTTCATCCCCTCATCTACTGAAGATCATAAATCCCTGATTAGTCCCATTCATTACAGTTTCCTCCCCTATCTCCGTAACCCTTATGAAAAATATCGAAACTGTTGACCAGGACTATCCTAATTTACATTTCAATCGATACGACACAAATTAAAGATTCTAAGTATTGAATATTGGGAAAATTCTCTTTGGCCTTCCTTGCTGAAGCAAAATCTGTGAATTCTACAGTCCCGTTTTTTTCAATTCACGTACTTTTTTTTTATTAACTTATTTATAAATTATGTTATATTATTTTGATTATTTTGGTGTCTATGTATATTTGTTTGATTGGTAATCATAAACTTACTTTGTTATCAATTTTGATGAAGAAAAAAAGAAAAGCAAAAGGGTTTTGCTTCACCAAGAGCCGTATTACTGCCGTACCATTATTTTTTTTAATTTTTAACTAATACTTTTTTTTTGTAGAATACCCTCGAACAAGTGGGCATTTTTAAGCCGTCTTGTGCCTCTTAAAGTCCTCAATATTTTCTAAAGATAGCTCTTATGAACTCAGCTCTCCCTTTTCATTGTATAAGCATGCAAGCTCTATATTTTCAGAAATAAGTTTATCAGAAAAGAATAACTAAAAAAATATAGAACCATTTAAGGTTTAATTTCCCCTTATGATTAATTACTTTCCCTTTGTTTACTGTGTACTCTTCCTTAATAATATTAATATTTAATTCTAGCTCTTCTTGTTTATACTTTTACTATAAATTCTATGGACAAAATGCTAAGTACTTGCGTCACGTTCTTATTGTTAATAGAACCTTAAGATTTATCTTTAGATTTTAATTTTAAAAACTATAATAACTTTTTGGATGAGTTGATATTTTCCCTTGGGGATAAAGTAAACAGAAAAAAAATATTACTGTATTAAGGAACATATTATATTTATAGGTAATAACTGCTGTTCACACGTCTCAAAACGTCAGTCTCGCAATATATGTCAAAATTAAAAAGTATCCAAATTTCTCGATCAATTGCTTAAAATATTAAAATTCAAGTCACTTAAGATGATATAATAAAAGACAAAACAATTCAGCAGCCACCATATTGAATCGTATAGCCAGATTTTAAAAACTATGTGCATACAATTGTTTGACCTAGGTTCAAGTAATGTTCCCTATCAAACTTTGTTAAAATATGCCAACCACTTGGTAGCTATCGCAAAACTAACAGATATATATTTTTGAGTGGCCCCCATCTTTAAACAATAACCATATCGAAGAACTACGTGCATACTTTGACTGACCTAGGTTCAAGTATGTCCCTGACGGGGTGACCTGTGGTCTAGGGAAAGGTTGTCAGATTTTTAAGCTGGCGGCCGGGGTTCAATCCCCGGTCCGGCAAGATTTATCTGATTACCAAACCTTCCTTCACCCTGACAAGACATTTGTGAATGTGGGGAATCCCAAGGCCACACCGGGGTTTTCGGATTCCACGTTAAACTGTAGGTCTTCATTTCATCTCACAATCACCCTAACATTACACATTAGCGTAAGTGCGTACAACCCGAACGGGTAGTAAGACGCGGGGCTATGTCCCTGACAAATTTCGTTCAACGTTGGTTCACTTATTTTACAGTGTTATTGCGTAGCAAAGATCCTAATAGGATGAAATGCTAAATGAAGTTAAAACATAACCTTAATTTGCTCGGAAAATAATTATTTAGGAACAAAATTAGTTTTTTTGTAATTTGTTTTTACAAAAAATTGTAAAAATTTTGTGTTCTGTATATTTTAGTGTGGGCTTGTCTGAGAGCTCGATGTTGGATATTACTTTAATAAGGAAAACCAATTGAAAATTTTAAAATTAATTTTTATAAACAAGGCAACTTAGAAAACATAACGAGAAATGAGTACTTTAGGAAATTTCACCCCGGGTTCACCTGGGAGGGGAAAGGATTGAAAAACCAATGTTAAAAACTTTCTTCAATTAAACTGTTAATAACAAATTTTGGGCCCTTTTGGTTTCAGGTGTGCTACCCTTTGCCTGGCCCTCACCAGGGATTAAACGTACCCTCACACACGTACTTAGTATTCCCCCTCGTTACCTCAGGATGATGTCCATAGAATGGAACTGTCCCTTCTTCTGGTAGCCGTCATCCCGTCAAGATTCTCAGCCCTCATTTATCACAACCTTTCTGCTGCATGAAGCATATGTCACAGGGGTGGTTTGGTGGGCTGTCTTGTCTTCTTCTCTACGTATCCTCTCCCCAACCACTATTTCAAGGATGACCCTACCCCCATGACTTTAACGGTTGTGAAGGATGACTGCATGTCTTGGGGACCACATCTTGAATTTAGGGTGTACCCAATAATTTAGTTGGCCCTTTTTCACATTCTTGATCGTATTGTAGTATTGCACATAATCGTTATACATTTTTACTTTAGATTATGATTAGATCTTGACTTTTTGGCCAGAACTCAAAAGGGATTTTTTAACAATTTTGTGTTGTTTGTTCTGTGATACATCTCAAACGGTGAATTTTTTTGAAATTTGATATTTTGATATTATATGGCCAAATCTCGAGGTCAAATATTCATTTTGTTCTAGCTCTAAAAATTAAGTGTTTTATTTATTAATTATCAAGTTTTGGAAAATTCAAATTTTTTAAAATAGCTTCAATATTTTGCTCAAATTGAAAATTAAAGGGGATTATTTTATGTAATAAAAAGTACTTTGAATTGTTTTTGCAAGGCAAATTAATTTGAAGATAGCTTACTTCAAATTGTTATTTTTTAATTTTTCATTTTTCGATATGACTTGTATAGTTAAAAAATAAGTATCTTAGGAGTGTTTTACCAAATAAATTTTTGGATTTATATTTGTTTTTTGTTTTTTTTTTAATACTATTTATATAATAGTAATTTAGTGGTGACTGCATTTTTTTTTATTTGAAGTGTTTAGAAATTAACCTTTATTGATTCTTAAAATGTAGATCTTAGATTTTTCACATTATATATTACATTGTGGTTTTTTTATTTCAAAGAAAAAAAAAACTCAAGTATAGTCGTCTAATGATTACTTTATTTTTATAACATTTGAAATTTACTAATGCAAAATTAAAGGCGAGTTTGTTTGTATAATTTATTTTGTATTTGTTTTATACCACCACTTTCGGTTCTAAATGTCTAGGGCAATCTTTCATATAAAAGCCAGATGTAATTCTAATATTGCTCTCCCAAAACCCAGAGTCATCAGTACAAACACGTCTGCCCAAGTTCACTAAAGAAAATTTCACTAAGATACTATGCCACGCAAATACTTACTTATTCTACGTATGGAATTAGAAACTGAATGTTTATTTTCCACACAAGTTTTACATCCCCATATTTAGTTAGTTATATCCGTCCCCCTCATTACACCCCCATACTTTCAAGTCCCCTCCTTTCTTTCCTTCATCGAAAATAGGTCTTCCCATGGTCTTTCCCTTGGTTTTTCCAGTCAATACCCTTTTGGCATAGTGTGATAATATTCATGAAATATTTGTTTAACATGAAAGGGGGAAAATTATATTTGAAAATTCTGTGGAAAATACCTTTTAAAAAATTTCGAAAATAGTTTGAAGCCAGCAATAAAAACATTTTACAAATAATTTTTTGTTATTTTATTGGTACTGTAAAATTATTTCTTTCAAAAATGTTTTTAATTACCCACTTGGTGGCCACATGGGCTATACCTAAACTCGCAAACTAAAATTAAAAATGATGGGGGATCAAATTTGAATCTTTGTCAGGTGTACGAGGGGGTTATTTCCATATCCCTCCCAAAATTAGGGTCTTTCCTCTAAATATAACAACTTCCCATTTCTAAAACCATTACTAATTAGTACTTAAGCTAATAACCCCAATGGTGCTAAAGAAAAGTGGAAGTTGCATATCAAATGACTCTGGATAAGACAAAGGCTTTCCTTACGAAATTATACTCTATTTAGCTGTGAACTTATAACTCCTTCCAAAATTTTTCAATTTTTTGTGAAAATGTCACAATTACTTCCCTAACCGCCCCTCCTTCTCCAACCCTCAAACCCTCCCTCGAAAAAATCTATAATTTTTGACTTTCCCTTCAACGTATGATCACCCCCAATATTGCCCGAAAAGATTATGGGGGAGTATTATGGTTATAAAGGGGAAAAGGGGGGGAGGGGTTGTGCACCATTTGTGATTATTTTTTTTTACCAGTTTATTTGCTTTTCTGCCCGATTCTTTTAACCCCCCAAACCAAAAAAAGTGAGAATTCAGACCATAAATGAAATGTTGGCAAAAAAATTTTTCTTTCAGTTTGGGAAAGGGCTCCCACATTTATAAGGGTCTGCGGTAAGTTAAAAACCTTTTTCCGGGAAAATAACTAGGATTTTGTTGTTTTTAAATCCCTTTAAGGAAAAACGAAAAAAAATAAATTATAAAAATTACAGTAAAATTTTAAATTTGGGGAAAAAAACCTTTAAAAAAAAATAAAAAATTTGATTGTGGTAAAAATTTGTTAAAATTATTTAATTAGCGTTTTTTTAAAGTTTTTTAAAAAGGAGAAATAGGCCTAGGGAACCAAAACAGCTAAAAACGATCCCAAATTACTTTCAGGTAAGGTAAAATTTTGATCTGTTACTTTTAGTTTATAATATTATTAAAAAAACACTTAGAAATTGTAAAAGGGCCCTGATGGTCTGGGGGGAAAAATTGCACAAATTTTTTTTGATTAAAAACCCCTTCCCTTTCACCTCTGGGAAAGGGTTTGTTTTCACGCTTTTGTGTTGTGAGAAATGCCACCCCCCACCGTGGTTGGGAAACCCCAAACCTTTAAAATTTTTGGGGCCCCTCTGCTTTCCCCCATTTTCATTCTAAAGTATCATCCTCCCATCTGGGGGTAGGGGAATTCCCCTTAATGGGGGTCCCCCCTCAAAAAATTAATTCCTCCATAAAGCCGGGAAAGGCAGGGGGTAAGAAAAGGGTGAATGATTAGTTCTTTTTTATTAATGTGGGTTTTCCCTTAAAAAAATTTGGGACTTTTAGCTAAAGGGTGGAAAAATTTTTAGATGTTAGGGAACCCTTAAGGTCAATATAGCCCCCTTTTTTGATTAATTTCCTTTTTATTTAAAAAAAAAAAAAAATATTTTTGCTGTAAAAATTACGCCATCAAATTATGATAAAAATTTTTGGTTTTATGTGCACCAAAACCCAAAAAACCTTTTTCCCGTTTGCCCCGGGGGTTGTTTTTTTGATTTTGAAGGGAACCCCTTGTTAAAAAAATATTTTAATTTTGAATAATTTTTCTAAAATTGGCCCCCCAATTTTTTTTAAAATTTAAATTTATTAGTAAGTCTTTACATGATTTTTAAATAAATTTTAATTTGAGGTTGGTTTAAACTGTTTAAACTTTTTTTTAAAAATTTTAAGTCTCAAACTAAAAATTTAAAACCATTATGAAAAACGCAAAACGATGGTGCTATATCATTCATTTTCCTGTGGTCGAAATGTTACGGCCCAAACGGGCCCACTTCCATGGACCACCAGGGGTCCGTTGCCCCACATTTTTTAAAACCCAATGTTCTAAATGCTCCTGGGGGAATAGACCAAGTCCCCTTTGGGACTTTGGGCCCTTTTTGGATAGGCAATTTTTGGGGTTTTGTAAGTAACAACCTGGAAAATAAATTTTTTTGGGACGTATTGCAAAAATTAATACCCGCTCCGCCCCAAATGGGAAAATTTTCCCTCGATAAAAGTTTTTCCCCACTTTTCATACCAAATAAAAAACCCGCCCCATAGTTGGTATGGTGGTAAGAGCAGTTGGCTACTCCAAAAAAGGGTTCCCGGTTTTAATTCCTGCTACAATTAGGGGTTTTTTTTTTTTTGGGAAAGGGGTTTTAAAAGGTCACCGGGTTTTGGTTTTGTTGGGTTAAAAGTTGGGTTAAGAGGGGTATAGGGTTCCCGTACTTATTTTTCATACCATCTTCGTCCCCCTTTTTTTCCGGATGGGGAAAAGGATTTTTTAAAATGGTAATAATTTTAAAAATTATTTAATTTTGGGCGCTTCCTGAGCAGCGGAAATTTTAAAGTATGGTTAAATCTACCCGTAAAAACTGGGAAATGATTTGGGGTTTTAGCCCGGACAAAAAATTTTTTATTTAAGATTAATTTAAAATTTTAAACCGTTACGGGGGATGACCATAACTTGACCCAGATAAAAAAATAATGCAAGCCCAAATAAAATTTTCCCCCCCCCTTTTTTCATCCCTTATAAAAAAATTTCCCAAAAAATTTCCTAAAACATGTATTTATTTTTTTTTCGTCAAAAACCGAAAAAAAAATTTTTTTTTATAAAAACTTTAAAAATGACGGACTTTAATACATTTATCATACATTTATCATCCCTTTTTGGGCCCCCTTTGGGGGGGAAATTTTTCTAAAATCCTTTCTTAGTGGGTCCCTAAAATAAAAAAATTTAATTTAAAAGCCCGAATTTTTTGCGTACCCTTTGATAGTTTGCGCTCGGCGATGATGAATCAGTCAGTAAATTCGGGAAACATGTTTTTTTTAAAAAGAAATAGATGGTTTTCCCATTAAAATAATAAACATGTAAATAATAATATTTTTAAAAATTCTGAACCCTTTATCTTACAATACTTTGGGGAGGCGAAAAAGGGGGTTTAAAAATTTTTATTTCTGTTTTCCCCTTATAGCTCTTTAATCGGTTATAGGTTGGTCCTTGTTTAAAAACTTCCTCCCTTTTTCCGGTCGTTCCCCGTGGTTCACTCCGTGAGGGGCCCGGGCAGTAGCGTGGGGGTAAAAACATAAAGGAGAAGTTGTGGTGACTTTTTTATCAGTTTCCCCCGTGCCAAAACCCCGCCCACCTCCCCCGGGGGTGGTGGGGAAAAATTGGGGGTGGGGGGTGTTTGGTTTTTGGGTTTTTTATAGCTGTGGAATTCAGCAGAAGAGTTATTATCTTTGGGTTTTTTAAATTTATATAATATTTTATTTTGGAGAAATTTTTTTAAAATTTTCTCATAAAAAAAAAAATTTTCCCGCCTTTCTGTTATGTTAAAAAATTTGGGACGTTTATGTCCCTCTGAACCCCTTCCCTCCTCCCCCTTTTTCCAAAGGGGGTTTTAAAACCCCAAAGTTTGTCCCTGTGTTTTTGGAAAAAAAATTGTTTTCCTATTTTTTTTTTCAAAATTTAATAGGCATATTTAGGTTTTTTATGTTTCATACTATAGGTTTTTTTCCTTTTTTTTAAATTTTTTACCTTAAAATTAAAGATTTATTTTTAAAAAAACCCGATTTTTTAATTTTTAAAAATTTTTAAATTTTTTTTATATAAATTTTTTTTTTTTTAATTTCAGTGTTTGTTACGTGAAATAATCCCTGGATACTTTTTTTTTGGGGGAAAAAAATTGTTAAACACATTTTTGAATGTATTCTGGGGAAAATTTGGGTTTTAAAAATCTTTTAAATTTTTTTTTTCCTGCATACACTATCTAGTGAATATACGTAGGTCTCTTAATCCAAAACTATGTTAGTCCAAAAAAAGGGTTAATCCAAAAAAAAAGGGAAAGGAAAAACCCAAATTTAATTTTAAAAAAAAATTTTATTGTAATGAAAAAAGTGGTTGGGAAAAAAAACAAAGTATAAAAATTTATCAGTTTGTTTTGCTTTCAAAAATGAAAATGAAATTAGGATTTTCTGGGTTACTTTCAATTTTTTACTTAATTGGCATGTTTATAAACTCATTAAGTCTCTTTTTTTTTCGTTTAAAGAAATCTGTTGAATGACGCAATATTTCACCTTTTGAATTTCCAATACGTAAACACGCTCATTATACCCTTAAAATGAATTTTTAATTTTACATTATAGGTAAGATTTCGGTTAGTTTCCCAAAATTTGTAAACCGAATTTGGTCTTTGGGCCCAAATTTGATTTGATTAATGAAACTTATTGTTTTTAAATGCAACAAGCAGAGGTTTTGAAAATTTTAATTTTATTAGCCCTCTGTGCACGAGTGTGAAACCCAAAACAAGAATTTTAAAAATTTTAATTTTTTTTTTTTTCAATTATTAAAAAAAACCCAAATCGGGCCCCGGGCCCAAAGGGAGGGCTAAGGGCAAAGGGCTTAAAAAGGTTTCCTTTCCACCTACAATAATTTTAAAATGTTTTAAAAATTACTCAAAACTCTAAAAGGGTTTATCTTTTCTGTATTCATGTTTTGGGCACTTTGACAAATGGGTAAATTAAATATTTAACCTAGAAAAAAAAAAAATTTAATGCATTTAAATGATTTTACTCTACTCTGTCGAAAAGGGTAAGATTACAGGGGAAAAAAGGGTTTTTACCTAGGGACTTTGATGCCTTTATTTTGTTTTAAGTGTTTTAAAGTGGGTTTTTATTCTTAAATGGGTACAACTATTTAAAATATATATGGGTTTTGGGGAAAAACCACTCTTTTAAATTTCAAAGTTAAAAAAAAATTTTTTGAAAAAATGATGAGCAAAATTTTAAAACCAAAATTCGTCCTTTTTTAATTATTTTAGCCCTTTTTTTCACAATATTCAGCTGTCCTTAAAAGTTTCCTAAAATCTGGCAAGCAGGGGTCTTATGTCATCCCAATAAGAGGAAAGGGGTGGGGTTTCTGTTTTACCCCCCCCTATCCAAACGAGTTTTAAAATTTCCCCCCGGATGCCCTGAAAACCCCTTTTAGCACATATTTTGTTTAAAATTTGATTTACCAATTTTTCAACGCTAATGCCGGGGGGAGTTCTTTAGTTCCCTCCTGATACACTTTAGTTTAAAAGGTTGATTTCTTTTGGGAAAGAAAAATTTCGGAAAAAAAACACAAAAACCTACGCATCGGTGGGGTTTCTTGGTTTGGGGTGTCCCAAACTCACACTAGACATCTTGCCTATGCTACCGTTATATATGTTTTTAAAAATTATGAAATGAGCCCCAAAAATTTTTTATGTTGCAACCAATTTATTTTAAAATTTTTTTACCTTTTGTACTAAATTTTTAATATAAATTTAAAAAAGTTTTTTTTTAAATTTGGATTGTTTTTTTGTGATATTACACGTTCCGTTTTTTGAGTACAGAGGGTTTTGTTGTTTTTTTGTTACTGCTTCCCCTGTAGATTCATACGCCCAAATGCTTTATAAAATGACCTTCCCCCATGCAAACTTGGAATCCTTGTCACCCGTGACAAAACCCCCCTAAAAGAAATTTAAATTCCTTTGGAAACCCGATTTGTGAAGGTGGTTCTATTGGGTAAAAAGGGGGTGCATTTTACATGATTTTTCTAAAAAAAACGGAGTTGTTCTTTTAAAGGGAAAAAAATTTTTAAAAAGTTGTGTATTGAAAAAATATTTCTAAAAATGCGTGATTCTCCAGGGTGAAGTACTAAAAAAATTTTTTAATTTCCCGTTCATTAAAGAAAAAAAACATTTTTATCCCTGATTTTTTTAAAAATAATAGAGGGGTCCAAAAAAAGAACATTACAATGCGTTATTTTAAAAAAATGTTCCCCCTAAAAAAAATTTTAAAAAATTTCCCAAAAGGGCTCTTTTTTTTCAACAGCCCTATTTTTTTTTATTTTATTTATAGAAAAAAATTTTTAAATGAAAATAAGCTCATTTTTTAAAACCCCTTTTTAAGTTTTTTTTTTTTGCGGGGATATGAGGGCTAAGCTTGGGTGAAAAAATAGCTCTTTTTTCCCAACCCTTTCCCTTTTAAAAATACATTAATGTTTTTATAGGCCCACAAGAGAAATTTAAAGTAGAAACGAGCTTTTAAATTTAAACCCTTTAGATAATTAAGGGTTTTGGAAATTTTCTTTCCCTTTTTTTTTTTGGCATTTTTAATAGTGGTTGTGGGTAAAGGTTTTTTTAAAAGGGATTATAAGCTTTGGGCAGCATAGATAATTAAAATTTTAGAAAACGACACAGGTTTATTTTGTTTTTAAAAAAAGTGACAGAGATTGAAATTTATCGTAACCAGGTGGCGCCCTTTTAAAGGTTTCCATTCCCCTTCCCTTTAAAATTTTAGGGCAAATTTTCCCATAAAATTAATTTCCTTTTCCTTTATCCCCAAGCCCAAAAGTGAAATAAGCGGATAACCCCAACGGGTTTGTAAGATGCAGTGCACAAACCCAAAAACAAAAACATGAAAAACCCCATACTTTCATTGGTGTTTAAAACTTGGTTTTCCTTTCTTTTCGTTACTCTTTTTTTTTCCCTTTCTTGCTTCGCCCTGAGACACGTGAGTGGCAAATTTTCCAAACCTCTGTTTAAAAAGGCCCTCACTAATTGAAATGTTGGAGACGTTTTGTTGGGGGTGTAGGGTTTTTTTGCCGTTAAGGTCAGGTTTCTGCAGTTTTTTTTTAGAAAATATTATTTTTTTACGAAATAATAAAATATTTCTCAGTTTAAAAACGAGTTTAAATTTTCTTTGCATTATTTTATCTACAGTTCTTTTAAAAATTTGTTATGGGAAAATAGTGGTTTTTGTGTAAAACCTTTTAAGAAGAGAAAATTTGTCGTTTTAAAATTCCCGGGACTCTTGATAGTATTTAAGAACTGTTGTGGTCACTATGGGAAGAAAATTTAAAAGCTTATGTTTCTACTGGGCATATTTAAATTTCTTTTGACTAAAGAAGTTTTTGGTATAACAATTTAAAAAATCAAATTGCATCCCTTTCAGACTAGCAATGTGTTTTTGGTTTTTCTTTTTAATAGATATTATACTTTTTTAAGAAAAACCTTTAAAAATTATTACATAGGTATTATTTTTTAATAAAAAAAACGGCTTTTCTTCCATTACAAACAAATGTAAAGGAGTTTTAGTTTGTTTTTGATATTTATTTTAACAATGTGTATGTATTCTATGTTTTTATAAATTAGATGACTTTAAAATAAAAGGTGTTAGTTATTTTAAATTTTTTAATTCGATTAAGTTTTAACAAAATAAAGATTTTCAGAAATAAGTAGTTGAATAAAATACATTTAAGTTTAAATGAAGCATAGTACCAAAAAAATTAAAATATCCCCAAAAAAAAAAATTTTAAGCAGTTTAAAGGTTTTTAATGCAGTAAAAAAATAATTTCGGTCCCAATTTATTTATGTTTCTTTACGAAATAAGATAAAAATTTTTGGTTTTTTTAATATTAATTCTGATTTAACTTTATAATTTATAATGCCTGTAACTTCTTAATTATTGTGATTTTATAGGTATCATAATTTTTTTTAGTAAAAAATATATAGCTAATAATTTTAAAGTTAAACCTTTCCCCTCCGTTTAAAAAAATTATTGTATAGCTGGGGGTGTTTAAAGATTTTCATGGTAGATGAAAATTTTTGTTAAAATGATTAAATCCACCCCCCCCTTAAAGTTAAAGGGGTTTTTTCGTCCCCAAAAAAAAATTCTTATTTCTTGATCACCCTTGGTAAGTTAAGGGAGTTGGGACTGCCTGTTGTCCCCAAAAAAACCCTTTCGAAAAAGGAAGGGAGTGGGGGACTAGCTGAATTTTTTTTTTAAAATTGGTCAGGGGTAATAAGATTCGTTTTATTAATTCTTTTGTCATTCTTTTTGCCCACGGTGCATGTTCTGAACCCTCCCCCACCCTTGGGATTTTTACCTTTTATACCTTACTCCCTTGATGAAACATGTTCGGGGGTTTTACTTACAGAATAGTGGGGGGAAATCTCTCATTCTTTTTTCTAAAAACTTTGGAATGTCTTGCAATAAAATTGACTTTCTTCATCCCTTTAGTAGGAGATAAAGTCATGTCGTAATTTTATTGTAAATCTTTATTTGTTTCCCTTTTAAAAAATTAGATTAACGTTTCATGTAATAATTTTTAAACCTAGCTGATAAGAAAAAGTCTTTCGCCATCGTAAGGGGATATTATTTTTTTAAATTAAATTTTATTTTTTTATAAAATTTAAAGTTTTGGGGGTTGTTTTTTTAGTCTTTTTTTTAATTTTAAATGAATAAATGTTTACTTTTTGCTAGATATCACCGCATTTTTTTTTGATAAAAGCCCCAAATTGCGTTAAATGAATCTTAGTATACGTGTTCTTGTCGGAAGGGAAGGATCCTAGCATGGGGGGATTGCGCATTTGACGGGGTATATCAAGCGAAATTTTTCCTTTCGAAAACTTCCTAGAAAAAGGGGGGGGAGGTCACCAGGTGCGTCTCTTTCCCCGGAAGTGCTTTTTCTTTTTAAATAGAGACGAGAAGGATTTCACCCACCTTACAATCGAAGTTTACACAATAAATCTTACCAGCCCGCTCGAATATTAAATATAGTAAATTTTTATTTTAGATTTGAAATAATAACAATTGATATGATAATTTTTATCTTCAGTTACCCCCCAAAATTTTGGAAAAAAATGAACGTGTGGATATCTAACGCAATTCTAATGTACAAGTTTTATAAAAACACTTAAAAATTTAATATTTCAGAAACAAAATTTTTTTAGTACAATTGTTGAGTTAAGGTTTTTCCTAACATACTTTTCTCTTGAAATTCCTTTGTTCATACAACAAAAAGA
>JBCFYV010000540.1:0-70505 GCA_039000515.1 Timema cristinae | reverse complement strand
GATCAAAGCCCTGATGCAGTAAAAATTTACACCTCTGATAAAAATATAAAAACTATATAATTTAATTGAAGTTGAAATTGCCTTTTTTCACAAAATTGAAGATCGTGAAACAATTTTTTCCCTATGCTTTTTAAAGTTTCACAGTAAATAAGTTTTTAACAATTTAAGTTATATAAAATAATGCCTTTTTTCGCATTAATAATACTAAACAGTTCAAATAGCTAAGAAATTAAAATACTATAATCTCCAAAAGCATTTTTTTCTGAAAAAGATTTTTTAAACAAGGGCCGTAAAAATTTTGTTTTTAAATGTTAAGTATTTTTTCATCATTCTTGATATGCGATGTGTCAAATCCTTGGGCGATCGCTTAAAAAGCCATTTATTTTTTTACTAATTGTATATTTTTTTTTTTATTGATCCGGAAACCCCCAAACATATAAAACAAAAAAAAAACCCTATAGCTATATAATACATTTGCTCATTCCGGTTTAAAAACTTGACGTTTTCCAGGTTGTGATGGAAAGGAAAACATTGTTTTTTTTTTTTTAATTTTATTTTATATTTTTTTTTAAAAATTTTCCTCATTCACAAAAACCAAATAAAACACTAATCAATAATTACTACAACATTTTTTTCAATAATAAAAATAACCAGGGCACGGATAAATACAATATCATACAAATTGTCAACTATTTTAGGAGAAACTGTGAAGATCGTTTTAAAAATCAGAAATTCGAAGGACGCGATTACTTGTGTTTCTGGAAAACACACGGGAGTAACTTCTGTGGAGGGGGGCTATCAACCTTTCTTGTCGAAAAAGGAAAAACACCTCCCTAAAAATTTTTGTTCCCCGTGAGCCAACTTGGGGAATCCAGTGCATTTTTTAAATGCCCTACGAAAAAAAAAGTTATTCAGGAAAACTTTGCATATTTAAATCTGAATATTTTTTTTAATCTTAATTAAACACTTTATAATCCAAAAACAAAATTTAATATTTATGATGAATTAGTATTAAAAAAAAATTGTTGAATTGTGTTGTTTTTAAAGGGAACTTTAAGTATATTTAAAAGAGTTTTGGTTATACCTAGGGAAAAAATCCCGGTTTTTATAAAATAGGATTATTAAAGATACTTTTTTTTTTTAATTTTTTCAAAATTTTTTTAAAAATGGGCCCTAAAAACGAGTTTTGGGAAAACGAAAAAAATTGAAGTTTTTACCCTCAAACCTTGAAAAAAAAATTGTTAAAATAAAATTTTGGTGTGTAACTTTTTCATAGAATAAAACTTTTTGAATAAAAAAAAAAAAAAATGTAGACATATGTCCTTAATTCGCCTTTCCGACTAAACAAAATGAAAATTATGTTTTTTGTCAATAAATTCTATCTGTTAGAAGTTTGTCCCCCGATAAAAGTTTGGGGTTTCAGGGGTGGCTTGTCCTTTATTTTAAAGTAGTTTTGTAAAGTCTAACCTCCACCTATTTAAAATAATCTAAAAAAAAAAACAATAACAAAATTTAAAAAAAGGAACGAGAATGTAAATATTATTTTAATGGGAAGCCTACCCACAAAAAGGGAAACAGAAAAAAGAAACATTTCTAAAAGATGGGAAAGGAAAAAAAAAAGATAAAATCAGGGATGAAAAAATGATGAATTAAGAGTGAGAAAATATTCAAAGAAAATGGGTTTGGGGAACTGAAACACGCTTTGAGTTACATAAACAGGTTTATTAAAAGGTTTTTCATTTTTTTTAGAAACATTACGCAGTGAAATATTCAGAAAGAGAACAAAAAAGACCACGTAATTAGGAAAGAAAAAAATTAAAATTAAAGATTAAAAATTTCCCCTGATAATTTCGCAAGTTGATTTACAAATAAAAAACAAAATAAAAAATAAAACGGTACATCGTAGTGGCATTCAAAAAATAATTTTTTTAAATACTTGAGAGCAAATGAAATAAAGAAAATGATTAAAAAAATACAAAAAAGTGGATGTGTTTCCCCTTTTTTAAATAGTTTAAATTAAGTTTATTAAAAAGACGGGTTGTATGCGGAGGAAAAAACCCCTTTGTTACTTTTGGGGTCAGCTTAATCCCAGTTTGGATTATTTTAAAGATTAAAAGCTCCTAGCAAAGACAACCTCTAAGGGAAAAGTCATAAAATAAAAATTATTTTTATTGTTAAAAATTTCTAAACATATCCTCATAATATATAAAATTACTTAAGAAAATTGCCTACAATAAATTTTAATTTGGAAAAAATTTTTTTTTAGCAGCCCCCATTACCCCTTCAGGTTTTTAAAACTTATGTATAATTATAAATGTGAAGGTGAGGAAGGGGTTAATATAAAGGAATGTCCCCGTATTTGTTTGGGGGAAAGAGGGGAAAACTTTTGAAAAAGTAAAACCCCAGTATACCCAAACCCGGGTCGAATCCGATCCCCACACGGCAGTCAGGTAAAATTTTTCAAGAATACGCCCTTAGACCATGCAGTCACCGAAGCGGGGTTTCTGACAGCTTGTATAAAACATTGATCTAGAAATTATTTAAAACTAGTAAATATTTTCAAAAATTTTAATTTTTTTTTCCCCCTTTGTTTAAATTCTTACTATTAAAAAGGGTCATGGGAAACAATTTTAAGGAGAGATAGGGGAAATTTTGAGAAGAAAAAAACTAATCCAATATTAGGGAGGGAGTATGCCATAAACCCAGCTCAAATAATAACCCCCCTAATTTATCAAACCCGGGTTCAATTCCTTAAGGGTGAGTTCACTGCGATCTAAAAAACGCTCTTGGAAATAATTTGATGTTGGGGCGGGTCGGATAACGCCGTGGATGATAGGATGTGCAGTTTTTTTAGGGTTTTTTAGTGTTAAAGTATCCTAGTTAGAAAAAAACCAACCCGGGGCAATGTTTATATAAATATTTTTTTTCCTTTAAAACCCCCGAGTGGGCGGAGGCCGCCAAAAACTTTGCAACTTCGGCTATTCCCCTTTTTACAATTTTTGGGAGGTTTTTATTCAGGGGGATGGCTATTAGTCACCCACCCCTGGATCTCTAAAAAAGAGCGAGAAAGACCAACAATTTTTTTTTCCGGTAAGTTATTTTCACATTTCCCCCGGAATTTTTATTACTACAATCGATATGGACAAACGGGGCTGCTTTTTATCCGAAGGGAAATTTTGTAGGGATTTTTAATGATACTTTTTTTTTCCCGAATTAATTAAATTTGTTCTTAAGAGAACAATATGTACACTCAGCCCTGGGAAAATACTCATAAATAGTTATTGTTCTCTTTATCTAGCCAGAGTTTTTTAACCGACTGTGTGGATTTTTTGTAAAGCTTGTTTTTTTCATATTTTTACATTTAAAACAATTTCCGCCGCCTTTACGGGGAGGGAAAAGCTGTGCATACGTCAAAAAAACAACACATCCCATATCTTCTCACATTTTTCTACCCCTTTCTACCCTTTCCCTCCACTTCAACAATACAAACACCGATCATACATGCTCTTTTTATTCGTAAAACTCTTAAGGGACCTACCCATCATGCAAAGGTTATAAAAAAAAAAGTTTTTAAAAAAAATTCTAAAAATTCAAATTGTTTTTTTTTTTTTTAGAAAACATATCTGGGCACTTTCATAATTTTTAGGGAATTTTCAACCATGAAATATATTATTAACAATTTTTGAAAAAATTTTTCCTTTGATTGCATTTTAAATGGGAAAAAAAAAGTTTTAATAGATTTATTTATTTTTTTTTTACAATTAAGCTAGGGTGTTTGTTTATAACATATTATTTAATGATAATTTATTTTTTATTTTTAAACCTATTTTTAAATTTGGTTTGGTTTTAATAATAATAATGATATTGGAAACTAAGACTCCCCAAATCGGGCACATAGTAAAATATAGTTTTTAAATACAACTTTTCCCTTTTGCAATATTTTTTCATAGTTGAAATAGGTGCCGTTAGTATATCATTTCCCATCTACAAAATAGTATTGTTTGCAACGTTGGCTAACCTGCTGTATCGGGTTCAGGCGGCAGTGGGGGGTTAACTAATCTCTTGACCTTCTTGAGTCAAAGAAACATTAATTACCAGTGCATGGGATAAGAAGGGGGAATGTCCAATTTTTGAAAATTTGCGTAGTTAAATATAAACATTTTAATGTAGTCAGTAACTAAAATACTCACAAAGACTTAATGCTGGTGAATAAATTAGTTGTCCCTACTTATTTCAATGAGAGTATTACTCTAGATACATTATTTTCAAAAAAAAAACCACAGCTTTTCCAACAAAAATTTTTTTAAAAAATTTACCCCCCAAATTACATAGGCAGAAAAATATGAAAATCTTCACTTTTAACCTACATTCTTTCAGGAGTTTTCTATTTTTACACATACGTTGTAATAAAAATTTTAAAAAAATCGAGTATTAAAAAAAAAACAACTGTACATTGTTTTTTTAAAAATCCACTAAAAAAAAACTAGTTTTTTTTTTAATTTTTTGGAAAAAATTATTTTGAAGAAGTTCCAGTATTTTTTTTATCAAATATATTTTTTTTAACGATATGGGATTTGTTTTTTTGGGAAATAATTTTTTCCCCAAAAAAAATTTTAAGAATGAAGTTTTTTGTACTAAAAGTGTGAATATTTTAATTTTTTATTTTATTGGCATTTAAATTTGATTACTTTTTAATTTTAATTGTTGCATTCCCCGCATTTGTGGCTTTTTTCAGAAAATGTATCAAACCCCGAAAAATAAAATCGCATGATGAATTTTTATTAATTAATAATGTAAATATTTAGCTTTCGAACAAGCCCAATGGATTTTTTAAATTTTGAGGTGGAAAAGTATTTACACAAAAATTATTTTAACCTGTAAATAACAAGTTTGTGAAAGAGGTTGAGGAAGAAAGGGTGAAAAATAAAAAAAAAGATATAAAAATTGTTTTTTAAAAACTGTTGTCGAAAAGGGTCCAGTTTTTTTTAAAGGGTATCATTTTAGGGGGTTTTAGTCTATCTTTTTTTACTAATTTAAACAAACGGATGAGTAGCGATACTTTGTATTTATTTTCGAAATAAATCAAAATTAAGACACAAATAAAGATTTCTATATAACAATGTAGCGATTATTCTGATGTTTCAAGACTTTTTTTTTAAAAAAAGCTTTATAAAATTTAAATGTTATAAACTCTGTAAAGCACTTATAAAATTTTCAAAATCTTTGTGCCTTGTCTGAGTTCGTATCACCTAGTACAAAAAGTAATTTCAAACCTTACGGGAACGAACTGCAACTTACAAAGCTTTAATTTACGCAATCTTTGCTCAATCACGCTCCTTGCATTCTTGACTACGATATAAAGTCGATGTAAGAAAATTTATTTTAAAAAACCAAAAAGTTAATAAACGTTTGTTTTCCCCAATCCCACAAAGTAAGTAATAATAGTTGATACCCAACCCTCTTGGTAATTGGTCGATTTACGACTTCAGCCCAAAGCCCCGGGGTTCATTCCCAGTGCTGAAAATTTTTGGCGAAGCATTTGGTCCAAAAACGGAACCAAAATCAACCTCATTAGGACAATTGAGTATACACTTAAAGAATAAAGAGCGCTTCAGCTGGAAACGGAAGAAAGGTTTAGGGTTCGTTGTGATGACCACTGAAAAACCCTTAAACCCCAAAAAATGTTGGCACTACTTTGCCAAATACTGCAGCCTTTTGTTTGGGCTTTGTCTGCTTCAAGTTACACCATAGGGGTTTACCAAATTAAAACTACCAATAGATAAAAATTATTCCCCAAAAACATTTTTTTTCTGGAAAATTGTATAAATCCTATGATGTTTTTAAAACTTAAAAACCCTATTAAATAACAGATACCCACTTCAGTCGCCGAGTGGTATAAGGTGTCACCCAGTGTTAAAAATTTGGCCCGCTGATGCGGGGGCAAATCCCGGCCGGGTCTATTTTAGGAGTTTTTTTCCCAAATTGTTCCCCCTCCCCAAAAAAAAAGCTGGGAGGTAAAACCCTTCAAACGCCCTTTTCCCCTCATTTCTACCCAATTAGATTATCATATAACGTATAAAAAAACAAGAGTATGGGCGTGATGAAAACAGTAATAAAAATAAAAAATTTTTTATGTCAAAATTGTTTTAGTCTTCGAAATAAAAAGGCTTTTAAATTTTTATTTCCTCTTTCTCTTTAAAAATTAAAAAAATTTAAACAAAGCACGTGGCCCAAAATTTAGTACATTAAATTTTTTTTTTATTTTTTATTTTTAAAACCCGTTACAAAAAAAAATCAAAAAATGGGATGACAAAAACATAACACATACCTCTCTAAAAAGGTTATTTTAGTTAGGACAAAATCTTCAAAAAAAATTATCTCTAATTTTACATTAAATTAATTTTTCTTGATAAAAAAGATACACTATTATTTTCACTACCCTCCCCCAAAATATTATTCGAAAAAAATATTTCAAGACTTTCTTAAAAAAAATATTTATAAAGCAATGCCCCGAGTTCGTTTCTCTCTGCCAGTAACAGGCCGGGGTTAGGTCTTTTACTATGGCCCATAGTTTTTTATTTTCCGGGGGGGGATCCTTAAATTACGTAAGGGTTTTTACATGATTTTAGATCCTCCTCCCCCACGAAGCTCCCCCCCATCTCTCTAGCTTATGCTTTTTAAGATTTGGTAATATGTATTTTTAATCGTTTAGTTTTTTTAGATAGAGGTTGGGAATATTTCACAATTTGGGGGCCACATGTCTAAAAACGTCACCCTGGCATTAGATAGTTCCGATATGGGAGATCGTGGCCAATCATGATAGGTGTATTTCTAAATAATTTTCCCACTCTCTCTCCACCCCGAATGCGGGTACACTTTTGCTCAATCGCGGTTCTCCCTAACCCCCTGGGTCATTAGTTCATACCTTAAGAGGAAATTAATTAAGGAAATGTACCCACATTTGTGTGGGAGACTAGAAAGGGAAAAAATTGAAAAAGATTCCCAAAAAAACCCTGACAGGATTTGAAAACCCCCCAGCGAGAAGGCTGCTGGGTGGGTGGATGGCAATTTCTGCTCGAGAGTATGATTTTATCTTGACGTTTTACTCCCCCCCTTTTGTCCAAATTGGTCCCCCACTCTTTTAAAGGGCCGCACTAACTTCTTACTTATCAGGGTCTAGGGTAAAGGTGTCAGATTCGTGCTGGCCCCGGGGGTTTAAACCTCGGTCCCGGCACGATTTATCTGATTCCAAACCCTTCCTACACTTGAAAGACAACTTGTGAAGTTTGGATGCCAGGCCCCCACCCTGGTTCGGGTTTCCCCTTAAAAAATTTAGGTCCTTCATTTCTCTCACAATACCTTACCATTACACATTACTAAGTGCGTATAACCCCGAAAAGGGTAGAAAAACGCGGGGGAAATTTTAAAGAAATGATATCTTTATCTTTTCCCAAAAGTCGCTTTCGGCCTCGGATTACTGGTCACCAACCCCCCAATTTTTTAAACAAAAAACCCTTATTCTGCCCAAACCCGTTGGGTGGAAACCACCAGTGGTTAAGTTTGCAAGCCATCTATTTTGAGAAGTGAAAGCTCAACACAACGCCAGAGAGGGGGCAGGGCCTTAATCTGTCTCTTCTGAAAATATATGGTTAGTCTATTTAAAGGTTGCAAAAAATAAATATGTATATGTATATGGATGTTAATATCAAGTAAACAAGATTAATCTTTGTTTATTTTTATTTGTGTTAAGTGTCTTAGTGCTTAATCTACCCTACACATCTTACATTAACTGATTTATGGAAAAACATTTAATATTATAGAAATTTACTATCAAAGAATATATTAATTAACTCCAGTACACTTACTTAGAATTGAGCATTGGCCTTCCTTATAGGAGTAAAGGGTTGAACCCCTCCATAATTCCCTAAAAAGCTGAAGAACCACAATTTGTAATATAAACTAAGTACAGCTGATTGTGATGAGGCAGCCCTTAGGGGTTAATTACGATTATTTGAATCATCTTACATTTTTTATTAGATATAAATTATGCGAATTAACAACTTCAGGGGGTCGAATGGTCTAAGGCGTTCCCTATCGGTTAGACTGACCTGCATATGATGGGAATCAGGTTTTTGAGTCTCTATCGGGTCTACTGAGTGTTCTTTCCTCACTCTTTCCCTTTCCACCAAATGCGGATAGATTTTCTCTAAAATTTTTCCTTTCTCATCCCTGCCCCAGTGGAGTAGTTATTTATATAAGCGTACAACCTGACAGGTAGCAAGACCCGGTGATAGAAATAACTTGATTAAATACATTAACTGGTTAAAAAAATTTTCTCTAGTTATTTAAATGCAAAAGCTACACCAGGTATAACGACTACAAACTTAATAAATTAGGAAAAATTAACCTAATATTTCACACCTTAAATCTTTTTTTGGGAGTAAAAAACCCTCCCCCAATGTATTCATGACTGAGCCCCGGTCTCCCATTTCAGTGTAGGCATATCAGCGCACATTTAGCTTTGTTCCTCTCCATTTGACCCCAAAAAATTTGGAGACAAACCCAATTTAAAATTTTTGTGTCAATGGTTTGATCCACTAAGTCAAAACCCACCTCAGTGGGGGGGTGTATCCACCGTATTAGTGTAGCTAACATGTGTGCGTATAGTCTAATTGGGTTAGTGAAACGCGGTGATAAAACACCTAAACCCAACGATATATTCCCTCTACGGTGAATACTTTCCCCGCCTGGGTTTCATCTTAAAGGGCCCCTCCCTCCCCCATAAATGCACGGTTCTAAACAAAAGGGATTTTAAACAAAATATATTTAAAATTTAACCCCTTGTTGTTTTTTTTTTATTTTAGTAACTATTGGGACCCTTCATAATTCTTAGGGAATTTTTTCAAACCTGCAAAAAAGTTATTGAAATTTTTCATTAAATGTTTTCCTTTTTCAATGCATTTTAAATGGGAAAAAAAAAAATTTTTTAAAGGGGATTTATTTTTTTTCTTTGTACAATTAAGCTAGAGTGTTTTTTTTTATAAATATTATTTAATAAATAATTTCTTTTTTTTTTTTTAGAATTTTTTTAAATTTTGGGGGGTTTTCTTCAATAATCAGACGAATTGAGCTCTAACGACTCCAAGTCGACTCCTAGCAAAATACAGGGTTTTTAAAAAACAATTTTTCCTTCTGCAACTAGTTGTCAAATTTAAAATAGGTGCCGTTAGTATGATCATTCCCATTTACAAAAACTAGTATAAAATTTTTCAAGCGTTGGCTAACCTGCTGTATCGGGAAACCCAAAAGGGGGCAATGGGGGGTTAAACAACCCCTGTAAACCTTCCCTTTTCAAAGAAACATTTAAAACCCCTGTACGTTAGGAAAAAGAAGGGGCCCAAGGGCCAATTAAAGAAAATTTGCGTAATTTAAATAAAAAAATTTTTAAAACTTAAAAAATTCAGTAACTAAAATACTCACAAAGTCTTCCTCTGTGTGAATAAATATAGGGTTTCCCTACTTACCAAAGAAGTTTTCTTTTAAATGATACATTTTTTTTAAAAAAAAAAGCCCCATGCTTCTCCATACACAAAGTTTTTTGACATTAGCCCTTTTTTAACTGAGACAGTAAAACATGTAAAATTCTTACTCTTATCTTAATTTTTTTCTTGAGTTTAAATAACAGATACCCAATTTATGGCTGAGTTTGGGCTAAGGTGTCACTAGTGTTAAATTGGCCCGCTGATAGTGGGGCACTTTGGGTGCAAATCCTAGTAGATCTATTGAGGGAAATTTTTCCTAAATTGTTTCCCCATCTTCCAAAATAAAAATGCTGGTAATAACCTCTCAAAATGCTTCCCTTTCCCATTACCCAACCCAATTAGATTATCATATATGCGTTAAACATGAACAGGTAGTATGACGTGGTAATATCAGTAATAAAAATAACAAAATATTATAGTCAAAATTGTTTAGTCTTCGAAATGAAACTGCTTTTAAAATATTTTATTGCCTCCTTAGCCTTAAATTTTTTAAAAAATTTGCCAAAGCACATGGCCAAATTTAGCACATTAAATTTGAGTTATTTTTATTTTACCTGCTTACTAATAAACTCAAATAAATGGTTAACGACAAAATCGTAAAGGGTACACACTCAATCGTTAGGTTATTTATTATAGTTAGTGACAAAACCTTCAAAAATAAGTTACTCTAATTTTTCCTTAAAAAAATTTTTCTCTGATAAAAAAGTGTACATTATTTTTTATCACTACCCTCACCAGATATTTATTTGAAAAAATTTCAATAGTGGTAAAACCGCATTAACCGGGGTCACGTGACACTTTGATATGCTAATTACTAAAAATGGGTACGGTACAAAATTTTCTCTTTGTGAAAAAAAAGGGACAGAATATACAAAACTTTGGGGCATGAAAAAATTAAAAAAGGGGGTACAACAGCTTTAAACCCGGAGTCACCACTTTGAAGCAAATTTACTAAAAACGGTACGGGACAAAAGGGAAAAAACAAGAACAAAATTTTGGCATCAAAGGTTCAAAAATTTCAAATGGACACAGTTAATGGACCTACTGACGGGAAAAAAAGCAAATTTTTTTTCTGCTCAAGATGTGTTTGATCTTGACGTTATTTCCCCCCACGTTTATCAAATTTGGGTCCCTACAAAAATTTAGGGTCCGGCACTACACTCTTATCTCTCTTAAATTCTCGGAAAAAATTTGCTTCTCCCTTTTAACTGATTACCGTCGTGGCGCCAGTCCCCAATTTTGTTTAAAAAAACCAGAATTCTGCCAACCTAGGGCGGGAAAAACCCCCAATTTTGTAAAACTTAAAAAACCCCATCTTTTTTAAAAAACCCGAAACCCTCAACACCCCCCCAGGGGGGTAGGCGGGGCCAAATACGGTTTAGTTTAAAAACCTTTTTTTTTGCTTTCGTGATGCCGCGCATTTTTAAAATTCACCTCACTTTTTTTCATAACGCGTCAAAGAATAAAACTTCAAAAATAATTTAATAATTTTTAAATTTTAATTTAAATTTGTTAAAATAAAAAATTTTTTAATTATATCAAAAAAATACATAGGATATTTAAACCCCCAATTTTAAATTGGGCTTTTTGGAAAAGTCATAAACAAAAATTTTTTCACTAAATTTACATATAAAAATATAATCAAAAAATTCAATTTTTAATCAACTGGGCAAAATTCACCAAAGGAGCAAATAGTGGCCACCAAGTTAAATAGTTCTAAATCCCTATTCACAAAAGAACAGGGGCAAATTTTTAGAGCAAAGTTGCCCTTTTTTTTTGCCACCACTCAGAGTAGGCCAACATTAAAAAATAATATCACCCCTTTAATAAAATCTAAATGGCGGTTTATGTATTGTTAAAAAACAAATTAGTTTCAAACTTTACTCCCAAATTAAAAATGAATTTAAATTTAAAAAAAAAAAAAACTATTCAACACAAAAAATTTTTCAAATTAACAGTGGTAAAAAAAAAAAAATTTTCTACCTTTTTTTGAGAATTTTTAAAAATTTAAACAACCAATGCCATTTTCTTGCAGTATTACAAAACAAAACACGAACTGGTAATCTTCGTCTATATCCCAAAAAGGTTTTTATTCCTCCAAGTCCAAAGACATCTCCACTAAATATCAGTTTTATAACTTAAAATAAGTTTTAAAAAATTTTTTTCAAAAACATTAATGTTTTTTTAATGGAACTTAAACTTTAAACTAAAAATAAAAAAATAAATACAAAAAAATATTTTTAATTTATACAAAAATAAAACTTAACCGGGAATTTTAACCTCAATTTTATTGGGGGCACTTGAAAAAGTCTATAAGCACAATTTTTTTTTACTAATATTTTTCGAAAGTAAAATATTTAAACAAAATATTCAAATTTAAATCACTACTGGGGAAAATTTAATTTATTCCATATAAATTCCACTGTATGAAATAAAAAACATGTTGTGAAAGTAAAACAAAAACATGGGAAATATAATAATAGAAAAAAAGGATCAGAGGGACGACGACTAAAAAAGGAATAACATAGTTTTCATTTTTCCCATAGCGTACCAACATGCGCGACAAAAAGGGTTTTATTTCTATTTTTGTTGGTAGCTTTTTTTTTTTAAGACTTAAGACGTTGACTTCAACCTTTACTTTTGTGTTACAGGATGCCGCGCATCTTAAAATTTCACTCTCATCATTTTTTCATAAAGCGCCTAAAGAAGTATAACTTCAATAATTTATAATTCATGACTTACCTTTTGTTTATAAATAAAACATTGCATTTAACTAACTTCTGATGTTTCTCTCCACCTATTTCAACTAAGTTTTAAGTTTACTAAATAAGAACTATCCTTGATTTCTGGTCTGTTTGGTTCCCTTTTGTCTGGCATGATAATTGCCGAGTGGGTTTTGAGGAAACTGGAGCAAATATATTAGAGTACGATATATTTGTCTTTTACTGTCCTGTCGGCTTACCTTGCATTTTTTATATATATACTTTTAATAATTGTATGCCAGCATTTGTCCTGAAGGACAAAAGAAAGGAGTTACACACCTACTTTAAGAAATCAAGTTGAGAAGGGTGTATTTAAGTCAATTCATTAGAATTAACGATGTACACAGGCTGCTAGGGACAGATATATTCCGATAGAGTGTGGTACTATCGGGTTTTCGTGCTCGTGACGGCCCGGTTAAAGAGGAGACAGTATCATTACCTCTCACTCTTACTTAACTTCTCGCTTTGAGTAAAAATAAAAGTAAGGAAAGAGGGATTAGTAACCTAAAAGGAATGTTTACAGAGAGGTTTGGTGGAATACAATGCTAAACCGTTAGAAGGACAAATACTTTTTAACTACGCCTAGCCCACAGGGTGGATCCAGGTCTAGTTGTATGGGTGAATGGTTTTCACAAGGCTCCTTCAAGGATACATTTAATAATTTTGATTAATAAAGATTTTAATTTATAATATTGCGAGTTTAAAAAACTAGTTGAAATTAACAATTAATATAATAATAATACTTTAAGAAAGAACAAAATTGGATTAATCAATTTGTAATTTTTAAATACAAAAATAACATAAAACAAAAAGTCCCGTCACAATAAAAGTAATAAAATATACACTTTACATAGGTCTAAAGTGTTTTAGTAATAAAAGAAAAAATGTGTATTTTAATACTAAACTTAATAAAATATTGGAAAATTTTAGTTTAATCCCTTTTCTTTGCTCTAGAGCTAAGTTTAAAGAGATGTTGCCTAATTTTGATTAGGTCGTGTAGGTGATAAAGGATGAGGAAGGTGTTAGTAAGTCATTATTTACAACCTTAAAGTATTGGTTTCAATATTTATGATTATTTTCTATGCAGGAGGGGACGATTGCACCCAACCCCACCTGGATAAAGGTTTTAAAGATGTTTAAACATACCAAAAAATTTAAAATATCCAAAATTAAATACATTTTTTGGGAATATGGGGGAAAAAAATACATTAATTTAAAGGTTTTTTTTTCTTTTAAAAATAAACACTTTTAAAAAAAAAATGATTTTTAAAAACAAATACAATAATTGAATTTTCTTGATATTTTTTGGGCACAATTAAAATTTTAAAACTGGGATTTGAATGCCATTAATGAATAAATTTAAAAAATTTCTAGGCCTAAAAAATTTAATTTGGGATTTGTAAACAAAATTAGTTACAGGTTCATTTTGGGTTTACACTGCACATAAAAACTGGTCGTTAAGCTTAAAAAATATTCTAAAGGGTTAAGACATGGGGCCACACTTTTGGGAACAACTGGTTGACAATTTCATCCCTTAAAGGTGGACAAAGTGACAGCAAACGGGCCCCTACCCAAATTGGGGCTCCAGCTAACTATCGACCCCACACTGGTTAAAAAAATGTGTGGAAAAATTCCCGACAGACAATAACTTCAGGGCAAAAGCATGTCGATCACATGGCGATTTTGGTAGGACCATGTGATAAAGACCCAAAATTTGGTGGGACAAAAAGTAAAACAAATATTTGGAAGGTTTGGGGGGGGTTAAAAATTATCTGACTCTACTAGGGACCAAACATCGACTACCCATGCTTTTCGGGGACAAAGTATAACACCCAAATTTAGTTGCCCAAATTTTAGGTGCAAAAAAAACAAATCAACAATAAATTTTTCGATAGGTGGGGAACAAAGTAAACGACAACAAGAAATCTACACAAATAAAAACTTAGACCAAGTTGTTGATAAGGGTAGGACCATTGCTAACACCAACTGATCGACAAAATATTAACAAACATTTGATAGACTATTTAACAAATGGCCTTTTCGATTTCTCGAAAAAATACGTACATAAAACCAAAAAGTGAAACACCAAACTGTCACAAAAAAACAACTGGCAAAAAAAGGGGTTTGAGATGGATCCTTTAAAAAAAAGGTGGACCACAAAGTTAATACAAAACGAATAAAGAACTCGCTAAGTAAAAAACAAGGTGTTCTATTTTTGTACCAGGTGTTTCCCTTTTTTTCCACAATATTTATCATTTTTTACGGGAAAACTCTGTCATTCGTTAAAATTAAACAATTCCAAATTTCGATTAAAATAGGGGCCTTTTTCCAAAAAACATTAAATAAACAATGCCCCCTTTTTGTTTTAATGTACAAATAAAAATAAAAAAATGTTGGAAAATACCCCAATCATAACATAAAAAAACGGGTGAAAATTTTTAACCCAAAAATTTGTAAAATAATACCCAAAAAGGTATGTTCTCTAAGAAAAAATTACAAGGAATTAATTAAAAATTTTAAAGTTATTATTTTTATTCCCATAAAATAAATCAACAAAAATATACACAATTCTCTAACCACATCACTCACAAGTACCCTTTTAATTAACTTGTTATCTCCCTAAAAAATATTACTTTTTTTGGAAATTTTCTCACCTGGTTTTTTTTTAATTTGGGAATGTTTTTAGAATCAATTTGAGAATACAAAGGGTAACAACATCAAAGAAGGGGTTTAATTTTTTCCAAAAAGGGCAATCACCCCCTCTAACCTCCATTTAAATCTTTTGATCTGTCCCAAAATTTAAAGGGGTGGTCCTTTCCCCCTTTTTTGAAAAAAAAATTCTTTTAAAAAAAATTTTAAAAATGGGTCCCCCCCAAACAAATTATTTAGTTTTTTGGAGGGTTCCCTAGAACCTATTTTAGAGCGTCCTTCGGAAATTTTTTAAAAGTTGGATACCTAAAGAAGCTATTTTTTAATAGTCCTAAACCATTTTATTTTTTTAAAATTTTTAGATTTTTCCTGAAAGCTATTTAAAGGGGGTTTCCCTCCTCCAAAAATTTTTTTAAAATTTTAAAAGGTATTCTAAAAAAGTTTTATTTAGACGGCTCCTACTTGAATTTTTTTCGAAAATTAAATCCGCAGAAAACTTTAAAGGGTGACCCCTCTGGAAAAATTTTTTGAAAATTTTAAAAAAGGATAAAAAAATTATTTTTTGGGGGGGTTAATCAAGATCTTTCAACTTAAATTATTCATTTTATCAGAGGTTTTAAAAATATTTAGGGGGGGGGATTTTTTCCCAAATCTGAGATTTTTTTTGGGGAACGAGGTCCCCTTTTGGCCCCCACCCCACTGGGTTCCCCAACCATAATTGCAGTCATACACAAATTTTTTTAGATGGGTCCATGCAAAAAAAAAATCTGACCAACTCCTGGGGGGAACCCTTTTACCACTAAAAACCCGAGGGTACATCCAGATATTACCTCCCCTTTTTCAACGTATTTTTTTTTAAAGGCCCCGGATCAAAAGGCCTTTATTGCACTTTGTGATGTGGCTCAAAAACAAGTAAAAAGGGCAAAAAAAACAGTATTACATGGGCCAAATCCCTTTTAAAAAAGGGTTGCCACCCAGGGGCGGTGGAATTTTATTTGTGTGGGAGTGTATACAATTTTTAAAAGGGGGAACTTTTTTCCAAATTAAAAAGGAAATCGGGGGGACTAACACCATATATTTTTGAAAATTTGGGAATTTCCCCCTAAAAATCCTTTTTGAAAGGTCCGTCCATAATTTTTTGAAAATTAGAACCCTTCCAAAAAATTTTTGGAGTGATCCTCCCTAGAACTGTTTTGAGATTTGGATACCCCAAACGCTAATTATATTTTCCTTTCCATAAAATTTTAATTTTGTTTTTTCCGGGAATATTTTTAAAAAGGGGTTTTCCCCCCAGGGCAAAGGTTTAAATGTGTATGCCCAAAAAACTATTTATAAGGGGCCCTCGCCTTTAAATTCCCAAAAAATAAAGGCCCAAATTTTCAAGAACTTTTTCCCTTTTTTCCCCCAATTTTACTGGTGAATGGACACCCTGAAAATTTTATTTGCTTAAAAATTCCACACAATTTAACTTACAATTAACTTTTAAATAACACTAAATACCCCTACTGAAAAAATTATTTATTTTAAAGCCTATCTCTCAAAAATTCATTACAAGTAAAAATATTTAAATTTTCCGGGCCAAAACAAAATATTATTTTGGGGAATATATCCCCTCGAAATTTAATTACAAAAAACATTGTTGTTATTTTTATTATTTTTTATTATTATTATTGTTATTTATTATTATTATTATTATATTTTTAAAATTATTAATATTATTATTTTTAAAGCAACCGCGTTTTAAATTTACCCGTTCGGGTTAAACCATTTACGCAAATGTGAAAATTTGGGGTGATTGGATATAAAAATAAAGGGACCTACAGTTTAACGGGGAATCCGAACCAGGGTGGGGGGCCTTTGGATTAACATTGTTAAATCACTTATTGACAAAATTTTATTTGATAAAAAGCTAATAAATCTGTTGAAAAAAGCGGGCCACTGTTTTGTTTTAAATCTCAAACAAGTTCAAGATACCCTTTTTTAGAGCCAAATCGTCAAAGCTTTTTTTCCCCCCAATTGGGTAGTTTGGGATAAACACCCACAAATGACAATATATTAAAAAAACAAGTAAACTTAAAAAATTTAATTTGCATTTTTGACTTTTCCCAAGATATAAATTTTTGGGAACGGGAATCACCGACTCTCTTTTTAAAATATTTCAAGTTTTTAAAAAAATCACTCTTTCAAAATTTTCCAAAATTTTACTAAACCAAAAAAACCAAATAGCCTCTACGGGGGTTTTTTTGGAGTAAATTACCCCCTGGGTTTTTTGCTTTTTAAATTTCAAATTTTTGGGATCCAGTTTTGAAAAAAAATTGAATTTAAAAAATCTCTCATTTATAAACAAACCCTTTAAATTTTAAGGCTAAATCAAAAAAAAAAACGGTTGAGAAATTGCCTTTAATTTTTTTAAATTTATCAATTTTTTGAAAAATTCAATAAAACCCCCGATCCATCCGGGCCAAGGAAAATTTTTGAAAAAGAAAGACAGGGGACAAAAAAGAATTGTGAAAACAAATTTTTTGAGTTGGGTTTTAAAAAAAGAAAAAATTTTCATCAATACTTGAAATAAATTTTATTTCCAAGATTAAAATACTTTTATTTTGATATTGGGAAAGTAAAAAAAGTGACAAACCCTGGTAGTTTTTGGGGACACAACTCACCAAAAAAAAACTGCTCCCAAACTGGGGGCTGCGAAATTTCTGGGGTTCCCAAACATTGTATCCCCTCTCTCTAAAAAACCAACAACCTTATTGAGGACGCGGTTTTTTAAAACAATGCATGTGTGGGGCCCTAAAAAAGTATCACCAAACTCTATAACAACAGCACTTGTTTTGGTGGGGTTAGTAACCGATACTTCCATTTAAAACTAAACATTTTAAGGGGGACAAATTTTAATATAGTTTCCCGTAACCTTGGATAAAAACACTTGAACTAAGACGCTTTAGTTTTTACTCTTTGAAACACATTTTTTGTATGTTAGATTTTTTTTTTAAAATTTATATTACTAATCTAGACACCTACTACTTTAAAGGGGCATTTTCCATTCTTTTCTTGGTCCATAAAATTTTAAACCCCTTTCGTTAAACCATGGGTCCTAACATTTCCCCTCAGGGGGGGCCACCAGGTTTTAAAACCAAATTTCCCTCCCAACCCAACGTTCTGAGTAATTCAAGCCCATTTTCCCTTTTTCCCCTTTTTTTCTTATTTATGGTAGGGGGCCTAACGTACATGAAATTCGTGACCCGTAGTGGAAAATCCCCGTTATTCTTTAAACCTTTCAATTTTTTATGAAAAGTGGTGGAAAAAGGTATTTTCATTTTTAAATTTTTCAATTTTGAAATAGTGTTTTTCACTAACGATTGAAGGATTTTCCAAAATTCGGGGGGGTAAATCCTCAAATTTCCCCCATTTTTCATAAAAAATTTTTACAAAGTTATTTTTTATTACAGAAGGGCTTACCATTCTTTTCTAAGCTTATTCGCTTTTTTATTATTAAATGGGGAAAGAGTAAGAAAATTTAAATAAGAAAAAAGTACCGGGTTTGTGGGGGGGAACGGGGAAACTGTTACTAAAAGAAGTTTTTGGTGGGAAATTCCCAGAAAAGTCGGAAAATTAAAACCTTGCCCCCACCACCACTAAAAACCCCAGAAAAAGGGTTGAAATTTTTAACTTGGGGAAAAACGCAAAAATTGATTGGGGTTTTAAAAACACTAAACCCAAAACCCTTATAAATTATAAATAATAAAATTCAACACCTTATTTTTGGGGTACACCCTAAGGACTATTTTAAATTTTAAAAGGGTTGGCCAACCCCTTTCATTAAAAAAACGGGGCCCATCTTTCCTTTTGGGGAACCTTTTAACGCGGCCACATTTCAGGGACAAGATACTTTTTTTTACAATTTAAAATTATAAACCCATAAATATTTTGGCACATTTTTGGCATATTCCCAAATTTTTTTTTAGAAGATAAAAAAAATAAAAAAACCCCTTTAAATATATTTTTAACAAACACAAAAAAACAAAAAATTTATTGTAAAAAATTTTAAAACTACGGGTTACCTTTTAAGTGATTCAAATTTTTTCCGGGTTAAATTTTTGGGTTTTCTTTCGGGTTTCTCCATCTCTTTAAATCTCTGTACTTTTCCTTCTTTTGCATACTTTAAAACTTAAAATTTGCCTAGCCTCCATCTTTGGGGGAGGGGGCCAAACCCCCCTTAAAATTATTTGCTGGCTACGGCCTTGATTAATATAATTATTTTATCCTTAAAAATGGTACCTACGCTCAAAACAAAATATAAAACAAAACAATGTCAAAGGATACTGGAAACAATAACGGACACTTTCAACATTAAAAAAACCAACAGGCAAGAACATCTAAAAACAAAATTTTACTCTTGGTAGGGTTTTTTGTACCTCAATACTTTTCTCAGCTGTTTTTTTTTTTTTTTAAAATTTCTAAAATTTCCCCCCCCTATCTCCCCACCCCCCGCGCGTCAATCAAACCAACGGTCCTCCCACCTGGTTTTGGTTCCAACGAACCCCCCTTTTGGGTGTATTTATTTTTTGGAAAATCATATTTTCGGGGGCCATTTCCTAACCAGTTTTTTAAATATGAAGTAACGATTTTATTTAAAAAAATCAAATGACCCGTATTTTATTGCTAAAAAAGGAAAAATTAATTTCAAAACAAAGAGTTTTTTTAATAGGAAATTTTTTTTAAAGAAGAGAAGGGCTGCCCCGGGTTTATTTCATTTTTTTATTTAAAAAAAAATTAATATCTTTGGAAAATATGGTACTTACCGTTCCTAAAAAAATGCTTTCCATATAGTCTATACTACCGTACTCCACAAAAAAATTTTTGGGGTTTTGCTTGTTTTCTTTTAAACTTTGATACGAATTAGATAAATTAATTTTAAAATTAACATTATAACTATTTTAAAAAAAAAAAAAAAAAAAATACATAACAATTTTTCTCTATTAAAACTTATTTTTAAAAATTTTTATTCTATTAAAAATTTGGCTCATCAAACCCGACCGGGCTTCACACAATGGGGCTTTCAATAAAAGGGTACCCCTAGGTTCTCACCCTAACAGGGCCGGCCCTTCACACAAGCGATTTTCAAAAAGGGGGTACACTAGGTTGCTAAACAACAAAACCCAACTTCACAAAAATGGGGTTTTTCAATGAATTTGGACCAGGTTGCTCAAAAAAACAGGGCCAGGCTTCACACAATGCGATTTTCCCAATGAAGGGTACACGGGTTTCCATCTCCCGGACCAGGCTTCACACAATGCGGCTTTAAATTTAAAGGGGTACACTGGGTTGCTAAACTAACAGGGCCAGGCTTCACAAAAATGCGGCTTTCAATAAAAGGGTTTACACTTTGCTCATCAAAACGGGGCCGGGTTTCCCAAAACAATGGGGCTTTCAATGAAGGTACACTAAGGTTTTCCCATCAACGGGCCATTTTTCACACAATGCGACTTTAAAATGAATTTGGTACATTTGGGTTCTCATTTTTCGGGGGCCAAAGGCTTCACACAATCATTTTCAATAATGGTACACGGGGTTCTCATCAACGGGCCCGGGCTTCACAAAAATGGGGCTTTCAATGAAGTGGTAAAACTGGGTTCTCACTAACGGGGCCCAAAAGGCTTCACACAAAGGCGACTTCGTTTATAATACTTACATAGAAAAAGGGTTAATGAAATAAAGCCTAAAATATTTATAATCCCCGGGAAAATTTAATATATTTAGGTTAATCTAATGTAATGGGGGAAAGGGTAAATTTTAGGAATTTTTACCCACTTTCGGGGAAGGGGGGGGAAAAAACTTTTTAGGGGGAAACCCCCGCAGTGTACCCAACTAAATTTCCCAACCCCAACTCCCCCCCTGGGGCAACTAACCCATTGAAGATTTGTTTAAATCTTTGCGACCCCCTAAGAGGGGGCTTGTGTGTTCAACATTTGTTGAAAGAAAAAATTTATGTAAAAAATCAAAATAAAGCAATAAAAAATTTCATTTTTTTAACTATAATTTTTTAACCCGCTTCGTCCGCAGGGTCTAACCTACTCTCTGGTGACAAAGACCCTATGTGGGAAGATCGGGGTTTTAAAAATCTCGGTGGGTGTCGGAGGGGGTTTTACAAATTTTTTTTCCCACTCTTCACCCAAGCAAAAGGGGGTAAATTTTTTTTCCAAAAAAAAAAACCTTTACAAACCCCTTAAAACCCTTCGTTTTAAATTTTTGAGTGTAAAACCTGAAGGGGGTAGTAAAAACGCTTTTTAAATAAAAAAAATTATCTATTAAACAAATGGGGAAAAACATTTTTTTTACGCGCGCCTTACACCCGTTGGGGGTTGTATATTTAATTTTTAAAATTTTACACTTATGTTTTAAAAGGTTTAAAAAAATTTTTAAAATTTTAAAAGGAATAAAACCCCAAATTTTTGCGGGGAGGTAATAAAAATCGTTTGGAAAAAACCACCCCAGTACATTTAGCCCGGGATTCGAACCGCAATCCTTTTTATTTGGGGAAGCGGGGACGATTCCTTGGACCATGGGGCCATTTGAATTGGGTAATATGTAATTCAATAAGTGGTCATTTTACAATTGGAATGTACTGATTTGTCGATAAACCTTTTTTGTGAGGGGGAGTGAAACTTCCAAATCTCAATAAAGTTTCCCTAAAAAAACAGGGCCCAACAAATTTTTTTTTAAAACTGTGAGAAATTTAGTGTAATTTATTTTTTAACTAAAACAAATTTAACACCCCCCAAATTAAAAAAAAAAAAATACAAACAATTTTTTCGAGCTATGAGGGCTAGACAAACTTTAAAGCCAAATTTAAAAAATTTCAGTAATTCAATTTTCACCAAAATTATTCAAAGTAAAAAATTTTAAAGATTTCCAAAGGTTGGGTAATTATATTACAGCCCAGCTCCCATAAAGAAATTACCCCACAAAGAATCAACCTTACAGGGGAACACTTGGGTAAGCTCCCGGGGGGCCGCAAAGGGGCGCGGACAAAGCGGGGAAATACCTATACGGGGTCTGAATAGTATTTAAATGGGCTTCTTAGTCGTTGGTACGCAGGGGGAAAAAAGATAAAAGCTTTTAAACTTAAAAAAACTCTCGAGAGGAAGGCGTAATTTTATGGCCGAACGCTTGCTTTTGATTTTAAAAAAACTTTATATTTTTTAAAAGGGGAAAAATTTTAAACTAGCGGGTTTTAAATTAATCGGCCCCAAAATCATAACTTTACTGTTAAAAACATAAATTTTTTAATGATGTAAATAAAATTTAAAACATAAAATTTGTATGAATTAAAAAATTTTTTTGAAAAATTTTTATTTAATTTTTTTGTAAAAAAAAAAATTCTAAAAAAGGCTACCTTTAAAATTTTAAAAAAATGATAGTTTAAACCTCACTTTAAGATAAAATTTATTACATTTCAGGGCCTAAAAAATTTGTTTTGGGGCTACAGCATATTCCACGCTCCCCACCAACCCTTTAAAAAAAAGAACCTTCATATTTAGGGTCCCAAGCTTAAGACATTATTTTAATATTGAATTATTTGTGCCCTAACCTTTCGTTCTTGTATATTATGATTGTGGGCAAACACCAGTAATGGTTTGGGTCCCACATCCCCTTGCTCCGTGGCCCCTCTCCCCAACCCAGAAAAAAAGGGGTGCCTAACCCCTTCCCCCCCTCAAAACCACAAAAAAATTTTAAAATTTAAAATGACAACATGAACTAAGAAAACCCGTTTTTTGGTTTATTTATATCGCACTTAATGTGTCACCTAAAAGAGAAAATAAAACATGATTTAAAAAATTAGTCATGCCTCTTCTCGAAATGGGAAGAATTTAATATAAAATTAATATTTCCAGAAGTAGGTGACCTGGCGATCTAGGGGTAAGGTGTCAGACTTCTGTGCTGGCGGCCGGGGTTCAATCCTTGGTCCCGACACAGGTTTATCTGATTACCAAACCCTTCCTTCACCTCTGACAAGACATCTTGTGAATGTGGGGAATGCCAGGCCTCCACCGTGGTTCGGATTCCACGTTAAACTGTAGGTCCTTCATTTCATCTCACAATCACTCTACCATTACACATTAGCGTAAGTGCGTATAACCCGAACGGGTAGTAAGACGCGGTGCTAATAATAATAATAAATATTCCCAGAAAGAGATATATTTTTCGCCTTTGTATCAAAATCGGTATATAATTTATTTAATTATTTTTGTGTTAAATGATTATATAAAATATTATCTCGGGCCCGTACACAAATAAAAAACAATTACCAAACATAACTACTATTAACTTATTGCTTTAACATATATGACTCACATTGAAACCTTATTATTACATTACGAATAAAATGACGAGTATTAAAGTTTTTGGGGTCGAGGCCAGTCTAGTTCTGTTAACAATTTAGTTTTATAGTTTTCCAAGATGCCAAAAGTTTCAACAATTCAGAGAATATCTGAACAAAGGTATCGTTAAAATGGTAGGCTCATAATTAAAAAATAAGCTAAGGTAAGCAATGTAAAAGGCAACTAGCTTTATCATAATCTACTCATAAGATAGTTCTCGTTCATTAATCATTCGTTATTACTATGCACCCTCAAGGACTGAATAGACTCACTTTTCATCATCAGTTCTTCGAGCACTCCCCGAGACCAGTTCTTCGAGCGCTCCCTGATCTCAGTTCTTAGAGCGCTCCTTGAGATCAGTTCTTACAGCACTCCTTTAGATCAATTCTTAGAGGTCTCCCTGACACCAGTTCTTAGAGCGCTCCTTGAGATCAGTTCTTAGAGCGGTCCTTGAGACCAGTTCTTAGAGGTCTCCCCGAGACCAGTTCTTCGAGCGCTCCCTGATCTCAGTTCTTAGAGCGCTCCTTGAGATCAGTTCTTAGAGCGGTTCCTTGAGATCAGTTCTTAGAGGTCTCCCCGAGACCAGTTCTTCGAGCGCTCCCTGATCTCAGTTCTTAGAGCGCTCCTTGAGATCAGTTCTTAGAGCGGTCCTTGAGATCAGTTCATAGAGGTCTCCCTGAGACCAGTTCTTAGAGCGCTCCTTGAGATCAGTTCTTAAACGGTCCCTGAGATCAGTTCTTAGAGCGGTCCTTGAGATCAGTTCTTAGAGGTCTCCCTGAGACCAGTTCTTAGAGCGCTCCTTGAGATCAGTTCTTAGAGCGGTCCTTGAGATCAGTTCTTAGAGCGGTCCTTTAGATCAATTCTTAGAGGTCTCCCTGAGACCAGTTCTTAGAGCGCTCCTTGAGATCAGTTCTTAGAGCGGTCCTTGAGATCAGTTCTTAGAGGTCTCCCTGAGACCAGTTCTTAGAGCGCTCCTTGAGATCAGTTCTTAGAGCGGTCCTTGAGATCAGTTCTTAGAGGTCTCCCTGAGGACCAGTTCTTAGAGCGCTCCTTGAGATCAGTTCTTAGAGCGCTCCTTGAGATCAGTTCTTAGAGCGGTCCTTTAGATCAGTTTCTTAGAGGTCTCCCTGAGACCAGTTCTTAGAAGCGCTCCTTGAGATCAGTTCTTAGAGCGGTCCCTGAGATCAGTTCTTAGAGCGGTCCTTGAGATCAGTTCTTAGAGCGCTCCTTGAGATCAGTTCTTACAGCGCTCCTTTAGATCAATTCTTAGAGGTCTCCCTGAGACCAGTTCTTAGAGCACTCCCTGAGATCAGTTCTTAGAGCGCTCCTTGAGATCAGTTTTTAGAGCGCTCCTTGAGATCAGTTCTTACAGCGCTCCTTTAGATCAATTCTTAGAGGTCTCCCTGAGACCAGTTCTTAGAGCGCTCCTTAAGATCAGTTCTTAGAGCGCTCCTTGAGATCAGTTCTTAGAGCGGTCCTTGAGATCAGTTCTTAGAGGTCTCCCTGAGACCAGTTCTTAGAGCGCTCCTTGAGATCAGTTCTTAGAGCGCTCCTTGAGATCAGTTTCTTACAGCGCTCCTTTAGATCAATTCTTAGAGGTCTCCCTGAGACCAGTTCTTAGAGCGCTCCTTGAGATCAGTTCTTAGAGTGCTCCTTGAGATCAGATCTAAAGGACTGCTCTAAGAACTGATCTCAGGGAGACCTCTAAGAATTGATCTAAAGGAGCGCTGTAAGAACTGATCTCAAGGAGCGCTCTAAGAACTGGTCTCAGGGAGACCTTTAAGAACTGATCTCAATGACCGCTCCAAGAACTGATCTCAAGGAGCGCTCTAAGAACTGGTCTCAGGGAGACCTCTAAGAACTGATCTCAAGGAGCGCTCTAAGAACTGGTCTCAGGGAGACCTCTAAGAATTGATCTAAAGGAGCGCTGTAAGAACTGATCTAAAGGAGCGCTGTAAGAACTGATCTCAAGGAGCGCTCTAAGAACTGATCTCAAGGACCACTCTAAGAACTGATCTCACGGAGCGCTCTAAGAACTGGTCTCAAGGAGCGCTCTAAGAACTGATCTACGGAGCGCTCTAAGAACTGGTCTCAAGGAGCGCTCTAAGAACTGATCTCACGGAGCGCTCTAAGAACTGATCTCACGGAGCGCTCTAAGAACTGATCTCAAGGAGCGCTCTAAGAACTGGTCTCAAGGAGCGCTCTAAGAACTGATCTTAAGGAGCGCTCTAAGAACTGGTCTCAGGAGACCTCTAAGAATTGATCTAAAGGAGCGCTGTAAGAACTGAGATCAAGGAGTGCTCTAAGAACTGATCTCAGGGAGTGCTCTAAGAACTGATCTAAAGGAGAGCTCTAAGAACTGATCTCAGTGAGTGCTCTAAGAACTGATCTCAGGGAGTGCTTAGTGAGCGACCTATCGATCGGATCTTGGAGCACCCAGTAATCAGAATGCACCTGCCGTTACGCATCATTATATCATTTATGTTTAATGTTTTTATAAATACACAACAATTAAAATGATACCGCCCCAACTAATATTGTTTTTATAGTGTTTAATTTTTGCGATTTGTGTAAATCTTTATTTATAATATATTTATCATTATTTTATAATTTGAAATAATTCTAAAGGTAATTAAAATTGAATGTTTTTTTGTTAAGAATGTTGGTTTTGCTGTTTATTATACAATAAAATATTTAACGCAGTGTTAAAGAGTTTGTGTTTACATTCAGGAGACTGTATTTAAATATTTCTGTTCAAACTATGAATTATATTTTCATATCTTGATAATTTAATATATATCTATAAATTTTTGAATTATCGGTGTAAAATATCGGCAATATAAAAAACTGATTTTCCTTGGTCGATTGTGCCGATATCGGTTATTGGCATCGGCCCAACCCTAATCCATAGTTGATAAGTTACATGTTGTATTCTTAAAGCAAAATTATTAAATTAAATTAAAATGAGATAATTATTTTAAAATATTTGTTTTTAAATATCTGAAGTCTCCCCAGTCTTATAATTTATATTTTATATTAAAAATTTTAATTTTTTTAATTTAAAAAAATTATTTCCCCCTGAATTGGCGGGAAGACGGTACAAACCCTTCAACCTTATCTAGCATAGTTTTTTCTTGTCAGAAAATTTCGTGGTTAGAATTCTGGTTGAGGGAAATTGAAAAAGTGTTTAATTTATGGTTTTCCACTCTCCCCCCACGCAAATGGGGTAAAATTTCATCTTATTATACCCCCCTTTATCCCTTTTGCTATCAGTGTATGAAAAATGTTGACTCTAGCATAAAAAAGGTGTAAGGGGCTTTGTAAAAATTTAACCCGAATTATAATAATATGAAAATGGGCTGAGAAAATTATTTAATAAAGCCTCTAACGGTTTTTTATTTAAAACAATAATCCCCCTTTGGTTCCTCATTTATTTTTTAAAGGCCCACACCCCCAAAATTTTATCATTCTATAAAGATGGGGAACAAAACTACCATTATTTGTTATCTAGCGGCCGGGGGGGAAAGCGTAATTTGTCTGATGGCGCGAGTTTGCGTCCCGCGAGAGAGATAAAATGTCCGTCCCCCCACCACGGGGAAATTTTAAAAAAAGGGGAACTGATAAAAAATCTCTAGAGAGCGTGGTGGCTGTTTGATGTACTAGGAGAAATGGCCGTAAGTTGATTTTCTAATACTGTCTTCTGCGGAAAAACTACCCATGGAAACATGTTGAGCTGGAGGACATATTTTATTGGGATGAAAATCATGCATGTATAGAGGTGCGCATGAAGGTTTTGTCCAACCCCTAAAACACAATTAATGTAGACTTAAAGTAAGACAATATTTAATTACAAAAATAAGTATCCCCAAATTTTATTTTAAAGATGACAATTTTAAATACATGGCTTGCATTGTTTGTAAAAACTATTTAAAATTAGTAATGTGGTATTACAAAAAAAAAATTGTTTTTTTGAAAATAATTTTATTATAGTTAGGAGAAAAAATCTTTGATATTTCAGATAAAATTTTTAAAAAATGTTAATTATTGATTTAAAAAGTTGAAATCCCTTTTTTAAATTTCAAACTTGTTATGAACGATGTTGCCCCGATCAACTTTTAAAAAAACGGTCTTTTTCCCATTGGGTTTGCAGTCAATCCCTCATCGTGGGTTTAGATTTGGCCATTAGCGCTGCATGTCTTACCCACCATAATTTGGGAACCTTTTATATCCTAAAACTTCTTGTGATGAGTACAAGTTATGTAATTCTTCATTGTGTAACCCCCTCCACTCCCCACAATCGTCATCCCTTTTTGGGCCAAATTTTCTTCCTAGACACCTTGTTTTCTGACATCCTGAAAATTTTATTTCCTCATGTGAGGTAAAAGACTTCGTTTCACACCCATAGAGAACAACCCGTAAAAATTTTGTTTTTTTTATTTTTAGTTTTACATTCCTAGACAGAAGGTGAGATGGGCCTAATTTTTCCCTTTTTAATTTTAAAAAGTTTTGTTAGTTTTAAAAAATTTCACCTAAATATTTAAATTCGTTAACCTTTCCCAAAAGATATATTTTTTTCCAAAAAAAAAATCCCTAAATTTTTTAATTTAACTTATTTGTTTAATTAAGTTTTTATTTTTAAAATTTATTTAAAATTTTGCCATTCAAACATATAATTCTGGGCCGCTTGATGTGGGGTAACCATAATTGTCGTTAATAAATTGAAAACAAGTTTATATAACTTCCTATGACTAGAAATTGCCCAAAAACGTTAATTTATATTTTATATTTCAATTTTCAATATCGATTTATACTTTAAATTCTTATCTGAAATCTCTCTCTAAAAAAGATAGCCTTGAATTTTTTAAAAAAATTTTTAAATCTCATTAGACTAAATTTGGTTTTAAAAATGTACTGTACCTTGATGAATAAAGTCCGTTTTATAAAAAAATGGGGGAAATGGCATTCGCTTTTTTCCCCAAAATATCGGCCCGCTTTGTGAATTTCTTTTATGAAAGTTTTACCCGTACGGTTTGCGGATTTTTTCAAAAATATTTTGAAAAGTAAAACCAAAAATGATAATTTGAACCCAGGACCCATGTTATAGACTCTAGAGCCCTATGCGCCCTCCTGTTTTTTGTTACATCCCCACTAAAATTTAATTTTAAGGGAAAAATTTATAATTGACGTTTGAGATAGTTTTAAAAGTTTTGATGGCCAACCCAAAATTGGGCCCTCTTAAATTATGTCTTTCCCCCTTTCATTATGAGCTGAAGATTTTTTGTACCTACCTATCAAACTTAACAAGATGTTGTTATCGTCATTAAACTTCTTACAAGACTTTATTTTATTATATATGAAAAATATATGCAAATATCAGCACGTTTTATGACTAACCAGTCGACTCGCCGGGGTTCTTCACAATGCATGCCAGTTGGATGAACAAGCTGGGTACAAGCTGGCACAAGCTGGTACAACAACCACCACGGATCCAATACATTTGTCATCTTCATACACGCTTGTACAGCACACGGCTTAGTTTAGAAAAATATTCGACAAAATGGTAGTTTCTGTATCAAAGCATCCCCATTTGACACTATTTGATTATCTATCCGTAATTAAAATAATCGGTGCTATGAATTTAGGAAAATGGAAATTTTTTATGGTGTCCTTTATTGCAATACTAAACCATTTTACTCTTTTTTTTGTACGTTGGTTTAAACTTTACTGTAAAAAATGTGTTTATTGGGGGTGGGGGTGGAACTACTCAAAATAACTTTTAAAATAGTTTAATTCGACCCCTTAACGTACTTTAACTAGCAGTTCTCATCATAGCACTATATGCATCATCAATACAATGATGAAAAGAGCTCTCACTTAGTATTATTGCTTATACAAAGATGGTAGGAGCTGTATACATAAAAATTGGCTCTTTTATTCAATAATATTTCAATTTAAGAGTTTTTCTATGATTATTAATTAGGTGCTTACTTTAGTTGCAGTGAAGATATAAAATGGCTTCAACTAGTAGATGATTTTATGGCGAAGTTTCAAGGACCTCAACACCAGGTGTCAGGGTTTACCAGTGTCATAAATGCAAATAACTCTTATATCTAAAGTGTGTCCAACCATAAAAATGCTAGCGAATACATTAAATATCAATCAATTTTTTGCTGAGAAGTTGTTACTGGGGGGTATAAACCCCCCATATTTGTAATTATTTCATAAAACAATTATCTATTGGAAGTGTGTTCATCCCAAACAATTCTAGCAAATAATTCCCATTTCCATCATTTTTAGATGAGTATTGACCTGGGGAACAAATCCTTCCAAAAAGCCCAAATTTTCTCAGACAACACTTTTTTATTAAAGAGTGTGTGCATCCTAAATTATTTTTAGCGAACAAATCCCATCTACTTCATTTTTAGAATGATTTGTGCACGCGGGAAGTAAGCTCTTCCCCCCCCCTCCTACATTTAGATTTTTTGAATAACATTTTTATATTTAAAATATTTCCAAACCAGATAATATAACTAAGAAATCACATTTCCAAATATTAAAGGACAGAATCTTTTTCACCAACACATTTCAGAATGACGGTTCACCTATTTAATTAATACTTCTCTCTCTTCGAGAGAGTGTGAAATTCAGATATATCCATATGGAGAAAAGGTGCACAAGCCCTCTTCTAAAAAACTATATCATGCGAGAATTTAGGGGATAGTCCTACAATAATAATAACACGAAAACCTACTATTTCTATGGCTTTCTATTTGGGCAGTTTTAGAAACAATATCTCTTTTTTTTTTTTTTTTCACCACCCCTTTTGCCTCACCTCCTCATCTAAGATCTACAGCTTGGAAGAAAGGGGAAGGGGTATTCGATAATATAATAAAGTCGCTAAATCTACACCCTCAACTTTCCACACACAAATAAGATTCCCCACCGCTGCTTTTAAATATTTCATAAGTGTACATAAACAAAAACTAATAATACATTTGTTACATTAAACAGGTAATAAAGATGTAGCAATATTTATTTTACTATGCATCAATTACGCGATAGTTAGTTTTAAATTGGGAAATATTTTATCTTATAATGACAAACTAATATTGGGCCTAACATTATTTTGGGAAGGACGCTTCGATTTTGAACTACCGCCCAAAACTTTTTCCCTCTCGGTGGTAATTACTTAAATTGGTGCTATTTTTATGGATTTTTACTTTAAAAATTACATTTTAAAAATTTTTTAATGACTACATAAACATTCTTTATATAATTTACTTAGTTCTAAATGCATACGTATTAACGTATAACAATTCAGTTTTCTTCAAAATAAAATTTTTTGTAAGCTCTGACGTTAATACCCCACAATGGCATTGTGCGTACTCATTACCTTTATCGATTTCATTCTACACCCAGAACTACTCATGTGCTTTCTTCTTAAAAAATTCAATTTTTTTATTGCAATAATAGCCGTCGCATAGCAATATCAATCTTTGTGGTGACTTCTCGGAGCACCATAGAAGATGTCAATTTGTGATTGTGAGAAAGAAATTTATTTTTAAATTGATTATTAAAACAAAAATGACAACGGATGTTTCGGTGGATTTGCGGAGGGCTAGGCCGGCGTGTCCGTGGAGCGTTTCGCAGTATCCGGGTTCGCCGAAATTTACCCCACGGTAAGTCACAAACTTGCATCAATAAGGTTTTTTAGATTTTCTATATAAAATTGTTGCTACACATATAATATTAGCTTTTACTTACATTAACATCAATTTGTTACAAATTCAATCTTATCTGTACATAGTAAAATCCAAAATAATTTATACATAAAAAAATTATTTCTATTTTTTTTTTTTACCGTCAAGCTTTTTTTTTAGTTTATTTGAAGAAAATTTGAAAAAAGGTTATTGCCTAGGAAGCTTTTCCCATTAAGCGCAATTTCCCAGATTTATATGTAAAAAAAAATACTTTGTTACTCAATAAATTATTTAAAATGAAATAGATGTAGAAACAAATAAATGTGGCAGTACCGGAAAGTAATTAAGTAATTTGTTTTTTAAGACACCCTTTGTGCTGTCAGTCATGTCTAAAGTTAAGTACAATATGACAAATTATGAATGTAAAAAAATGTTATGCAAGAAAGTGTATAATATCGGGTCACATCGATGTAAATAACACAAAACATCTGTCATATTTCCTTTACCAAAATTGTTAACAAACAAATACAATGTTTTTCTGTTTTTTACATTACCAATCAGTTTTACTAACACACACAATGTTGTCTGTATTTACATTACCTCAGTTGTTACAAACACAAAACAATGTGTCTGTATTTACATAATCAAGTGTTACTCCCACAACAATGTGTCTGTATTTACATTACATCGTTGTTCCACACAACAAGTTGTCCTGTATTTACATTACCATCATTGTTACTACACACACAATGTTGTCGTATTTACATTACCATCGTTTTTACTACACCACAATGTTGTCTGTATTTACATTACACATGTTACTACACACAAATGTTGTCTTATTTACATTACATCATTTTACTACCACAATGTTGTCTGTATTTACATTACCCCCCATTGTTACACCACAAGTTGCTGTATTTAAAATTACCTCAGTTGTTACTACACACACAATGTTGTCTGTATTTAAATTACCTCAGTTGTTACAAAAACCATGTCCGCAACTATCATGTGAGAGATTACCCAAAAGTGAATGTGTTCTCTTATTCATCCTCCAACAAGATGGGGCCCGCCTCACTCGCTTGGCTGTAGGGGAACACCTGAAAAACATCTCCCTGGAGCTGGTTTGGGTCGTGCACGTGCATTCGATGAGACGTGGGGAAATTAGCCACTTCAATCACTGGACTGAACCCCATAGATTTCTTTTGTTGGGTTTTTTTGGAAAAGACAAAAGGTTTGTCACACCTTGCCACGATCTTTCCTGGAGCTGAGGCAGGAATCACAGCCATCTTTGAGTCGGTCACCGCCGACACAAACTGCACAAAGTGTGCGAAGTGTTTTCTGCCGTGTGGACTCGAGGAGCACATATTGAGTCACTTTAAACTGAGAAAAAGCTTCCAGGTTTCTGTATCGACGGAAATTGTTTCACGTTTAATCGGGTGAAACTTTCCGTTTTATGACTTTTCGAAAGTGTAAAGATAAGTTGTGCTCACCTGAATAAAGTTCATAACTTTTAAAAGGGCATTTTTTTATTTTTAAATTTATTTGTTATATCGATAAAGTTTGAATATATGTTATGCTGAGTATAATGACATGTGAATATGTGTATGACTTCAGGTTTGTTTTCCCTCATCTACTTTATTTAGTTCTAATTCCTCATTTATTTTATCCTAATAGTTATTAATTTTTCAATTATGTATGTGGGCAATATATGTATATTTGTATGGTATTATAAATCAGTTTTTATTAGGGCTACTTATGTTATTAAGTGTTCATTCTTTATTATTATAGGGATTAAGTTTAGAAAGGTCCTGGCCCTTAACCAGGTCATTCTCCAAGGGTTGGGGGGGAGGGGTTCGTGACGCAGACCTGCTTCCATTTAAATTTTTTTGGGGTGAATTTCTTGTCAGGAGGGGGGGGGGGGGATTTACGATCAAACCTTAAGGCATGAAAAAATTATAACTATTTTAAAATAAAATAGAAATGTTTATAATAAATTACTGGTGTTAGTGAAGAATGGAAGTAGTCATTGCATGTTTTAATAAACAATTAATTGTGGGAAATTCAAATATTCAGAAATGACAATTTACGGTCGCCGACACTCGTAAATTAGCTCGAGACAGACGACCAACATACAAGTGAAGTGGTGAGTGGTGGGGCGCAACCGTTGTTAAAGTGAAAAGACTGACTGAAAAGGGGTATATAACCACTAGATGGCAAAAATAAACCTAAAGACATAAAAGTAATTCTAGTTTTGTTATGGTGGGGGGTTGAAGTTAGCTTTGCAGTTAGAGAATCTTTAGGACATTGACAGTGATCCCAACACAATTGACAAAGGGATTTTGGGTAAAATTAACAATGAAACCATCATTGCTCTCCATGGGGCTCATACGGCATTTTTTAAAAGTAATGCATCCATTCAACAGTAAGCTTATAGGGTAAGGCGTTGGACTAAGGTGGTGACAAGCTATAATAAAAAATGACAAAAACTCAGATCGGGTAAGTGGAGATTGTTGGGGAATGGATAATGTGATGTGAAGGCTGAAAAGGTTCTCAAAAATATTACGTCCCTTATTCAGCTTAAACAAAGAGTTATAAGAAGAAAAAGGCTTGGTGATTAATTGGTTATAGCGAACCTATTATTGAAAATGAACAAAAAAATTAAAATAGAATTGTATTTAAGTTGCTTGAAGATAGACTTTCTTACCATAGCATAGACATGGTAAAATAAAGGGGTTTATTTCACAAAATACAAGAGTTTTAAAAAACAAAAAAACAAATAATGTTTCTCCTGAAAAACATAAAACCCTTTGTGATTTTATGATTGGAACAACAGTATTGTAAGTGAAGATTAAAACACATTCAGTAAAAATGTATTTTGCCACAACCCCAAGCATATCAATTGATGTTTTGTTCCTCGTAAAAGTGAGAGATCTAAAGATACAGGTCAATAAAGGATCACGATAAAAGGGAAAAAACAAGCAAGGACGCTGATGATGATCTGAAAGTGTAACATAAAATAAAACCTGATATTTAAAAGGTTTTTGGGTGACAAAGGTTTTTTAAAACCTTAGGGGTGTTGATTAATATTTCAGGGCTTCAAGAGATTGAAAGTTGTCTAAAACAACCTTGCTATCTTTGGCCGTAACCAGTTGTTCGGCTAAAAGGATATGAGCCGAGTAAAAATTTAAATTAAAAAAACTTTCAGGTCTGCGATGGGAGATGCATGGCTTTCGAAAAATTGTGGTTTAGCTTCAAGAAAGCTTGTTAGAGTCAATTCTTAATGAAGAAATAATTGATACCTTTTCTTTATCGTCATCGCAAAGAAAGATGTTTACTGTGCCGAATATAAGCAAAAGCAACTAGGATTTTATCAAACCCTTATTGGTTTCATTTTTTTTCCTTAAAGACACTTAATCTTGACTAAAAAATAATCTTTTATACCCTTTTATTTCGGGAAAAAAAAATTAAAATCTACCGCCTAGAAGAATAGGAGACTGGATGATAGGGTGTGGACACTGGTTGATAGGATGTTGATACTGGTTTATGTGGGAGAAAGGTTGATGGGATTTTGATACGGTTGATGAATAGACGGTTGATAGGGTAGGGATTACTGTTAGCTAAGATGTTTGGTCTGGTAGATTAAGATTGTGAGTAAAGATGAGGACAGTTGATCAATACTTAGTTTTCCTATTTTCTACATGGAAACTTTGTTTGTTTTGAGATATGAAATATATGATCAATTATAATATTAAGACCATTATTTCTGCAGCAATGAATTTTCTTCTTGGAAAACACACGCAGTTTAATGGTTGGGAAATTTATACCTTTTGTAAACCCGAATTTACTGTTATCAAATGTCATATAAATTAGTGATATAAGTGAATATATAAATTCTTGTTGGGGTTTTTTTTAAAACACTTTGCATTTCTGTGTAGTTTAGAATATAAAAAATTGAGTATCGTTTTTTGCCCTTTTCTAAGAAATCATTATAGTTAGACAAGTTTGGGCTGGTTTGGTTATTCAAAATTTTCAATAGAGCTAAGTATAGGGATTTTGCTCCAATTTTTTTTTACAAAAAGTTCTCCAAATACCACCAATCAAATAGTTCTGTTCATATTATTCTATCAGAAAAACTATTAAACGTTTTTCATATCAACTTTTAGCATTTTATAGAAAACCCTTAGTTAAAAAAGCAAGCTTTATAATTTAAACACAATTAAATTTGTTTTTTCCTACTAAATATAAAAATTGTTCTTGTGCGGTTTGTTGCAGTTGATGGTGAGCGACAACGGGCACCCCTAACATCCCTGGTGCCCGACGATGGGCTGTCATCGTCCAAACAACCAGTTCGTGGGTGAACTTTTTTTTTCAGGGAAATGACAGCCACACCAGCAAACAAAGAGAACAAGAAGCCAATTAACGGACTGGTAAGTATAGGTCAGTAGTCAGTCTCCTTCCCTATCAAAACAAGAAGACCCCATCTGAGAGAACATCGTTAAGTCAGCCCCCTTCCGGAACAAGCCAACAAGACCCTTCTTCCCCTTGAACTGGTAGGTCATCATAAACAACAACCCCTTCATGGTAATATTGTAAGATCATCCAGTCAGTCCCCGTATACCTTCCGTGTCCGGTCAAAAAGGTTCTTCCTTCATACGGGAGCATTCCAAGTCCATGATTTGACTCAAGAAGCTATTGCCCACATGCAGAAAAAAATCTGTATTCGATGATAAGACTTCGTTATTTTAATGAAGGGGTGTGATATTACAAGATAGAACAATTGGTAAGTCAATCCAATAGGGAGTCAGCCACTCCAGTCAGTCAGGCCACCCCAGTCAGTCACCTCCAAGAACCACCTCCCAGAGAGACCCCTCCAGTAATCGCCACCTCTAGTCGGTCAGACCCCCAGTCAGTCACACCCCCCAGGGAGTCAGCCACCTCCTTGTCACCAAATCCAGGGAGTCAGCCACCTCCAGTGATCCACCCCAGTCAGTACCACCCCCAGTCAGCAGCCACCTCGTAGTCCCGCCACCTCCAGGGAGTCAGCCACCTCCACATCAGTCCACTTCATGAGGTCAGCCACCCCAGTAGCAGCCCCTCCAGGGTCAGCCCTCCAGTGAGTCAGCCACCTCCAGGATCAGCCCCCCATCAGTCAGCCACCTTTCCCGGGAGTCAGGGCCCCCTCCCGTGAGCAGCCACCTCCAGTCAGTCACCACCTCCAGTAATCAGCCACCTCCAGAGAGTCACCTCCTCCAATAAGTCAGCCACCCCCAGTCAGTCAGCCCCCTCCAGTCAGTCAGCCACCTCCGTCAGGCAGCCTCCTCTAGTGAGTCAGCCTCCTCCAAGGAACCAACCTCCTCCAGAGATTCAGCCCCCTCCAGAGTTCAGCCCCCCTCCAGGAAAGCAGCCCGTTTTTCTAGAAATACAACTCAAAAAATGGTAAAAGACACATTGGTAAGTCCTTTGTCTGGGTTTTTGAGGACTCATTCATTTCATTCTCACGATGGCAGCTCTCATCACGCTCGTATACAATGGTGAGACGGTGCTATCAATCTTCAAACCCAAAGGATAGGAGCATGATGAATTAATTGAATTTAGTCACCATTCAAATTTGTGGAACTTAATACATATATGTAGGACGCTGCCCATATTTATTCAAACATCTTCCATATAGATTTTTTATTAAAGGAATTCAATCCATCAATCATCAAAAAATAACATCTATAAGAGTCTTTAAGAGAGAAAAAAGTCCTCTACACCTCTCCACTGAGCTCAAACATCCTTAAAGGGTACAGTTCAGTGGCGCTATTGAAACAAAGGGAATCAACCAGGTATCTAGTTTAAATAAATAAGGAAGGTGTCGGAATAAAAGACTCAGAATAGATTAAGAAAAAAAGTCAGTATACATAAGGACATTTTTGGAATATATTAAAAAAGGATCTTAAAATAAATTAATAAATTTTGCGTAGGAATAAATAAAGAAACAAATCGAAATTAATAAGGTGGACAAGTACGAATAAATACAGAAAGGTCGAAATAAATATTGAGGATTTAGTCGGAATGGATAAATTATTGTATAGGATTTAAATAAGAAATTTTTCGGGAATAGTTAGGATTTGAGTAAAAAAAAATAAATATATAGTTTGAATTAATTTAAATTAATAATGAACTCATTGGTTTATTATGAAAAAGTCACAATAAATAAGGAACTAGTGTAAATAAAATAGGGATAAATTCTGCATAAATACCAGGAACGAGAGGGATAAATAAAGAGGTAAGTCAAAATAAAAAAAATTGAGTCAGAAACGATTCGGAATAAAGAAGATTAAATTATTTTTATTTAAAAAAAATAGTCATATTAATAAAATGGGTTAAAACTAAAAAAGGCTCATTAAATAATTTAAAGAATGACACGATAAATAAAATTATTAAAAAAAATATATAAAGATTCAAAATTAAAACGGAAAATCAGAAAAAATAAGGGAACGATCTGGGAAACAATCATAATATTTAAAAGGGAAGGTTTGGGAATTCATAAAAATCAAAATACCAAGGAACAGTTAAAAAAAATAAAAACTATTCATAATAAATTAGGAATGAGTCGGATAATTTGGGAAAAAAGTCAGATTTTTTAAATAAATGATTGGAAAAATTTTTAAAAATCGGGACAAAATCGAAAGGAACTTATTAAATTTTTAAGTATCGATCAAAATAATAAATAACCGATGGAATGAAATAAACCAAATAAAATAATTAATTAATAAGGGTCGTAAAAGCCAACGAATATAATAATTAAAAGGAACTTTTTTTAAAATAAAGAACAAGCGGGAAAACAAAAAGGGAAATTTGGGAATAAAAATATGATTGGGTCGAATAACAAAAAAAAGGGATGGGGAAAATAAATGGGAAAGTTCAGAATAAATATATTTCAAATAGTCTAATAAATAATAAAAGGAATGGCTGGAAAATAAATAAATATTTTGTAGGAACTATATTAAAATTAAAAAGGATTACAACTCTGAATAAATAAGGAACTATTTGTAATAAATTAAAAGCTAGGGTATGAAAAACTAGTTTTCCCCAAGGGGGCACAACAAAATGTTTACCTTTTTGGCCCATAGTAATGTTTTTTTTTACTAATATTTGTATAAATATTTTTACTATGGGAGAGGGCCACCTCAAATTCCCCGGGGGTTGTGGAGCCCTCCCTGCTTCCCTTCCGACCAAGGGCCTTTCCTGCCCTTACAGTTAAAGTTTAAAAAAGACTAATATCCGAAATTTTAAAAAAAAAGCAACGCCATTTTCAAAAAATTTGGATTTAAAGCAATATCAACATAGGACAGTAACTGGGGGCCTTTTTTTTTACTTTTTTTTTTTGAAAAAAACCCAAAAACACATTGCTATTCAAAATTAATATTTCCTATGAAAAAATTTGTTTTAAAAATAAAAAAAATATTTGGGGAACATCCAATTTTTTAAAAAAATCGCTGTTAAAACCCTTTTAAAAAAATTTGTTCCTTAAAAAAAGAAATAAAATTATTATTTGTCCTGTAAAACTTCACCCCGACATTTTTTAAAAAGAAAATTTGGTTCAAGACTTTTCGAAAAATTTTTCCAATTTTAAGAAAGTCTTTAATAAAAACCCCTTTATTTTAAAGGAAAAAAAAAATTTAAAAATAAACGGCGAAGGTAACCCCACATAACATATAAATCTCAAGTTTGATAAAAATCCGTCAAACTTTTTTGGTTGTGGTACCAATACGACACACAACACACACACACACACACAAAAACCCACACAACACACTCAAATTTACAGACAAATTATACAGATAAACTTTTTTGGTTTGAGGTAATTAAAAGTAAAATTTGACATAATCCAATGAACATTTTTAACGATTTCAAAATTTTTCTTTTAATAAAAAGTAAAAAAATTTGAAAGGAGAAAGCAGCTATATAATTTTTTTTACCTAATATAAAGCGAAGCTTTAGAAAGAGCGAAAATTTAGGGTAGGAAAAGAGCCGTATCCAATCATAACGAAGTATTAAAAAATCACGGGCTTTGGGTTCGTTCCCCCTTGTCCGGGTCTCATTTTAAATTTTTTTTAATTAAATTTTATGTATAAAAAGAATGATAAAGGTGTTTAAAAAAAAAAGCTAAAATAATTAATATTGAATTTTAAAAAAAAACGAAAACAAAAGGGGAATCAAATTTTAAAAAAGCAGCATTGACATTATTGTTCCCTCCCAGTGAGCTTTGGTAAAAATAGAGTCTTCGTTCCCGGGGATGAGAATTTAAAAGGGTTTTTAAACCCCGGGCGAGTGTTTTGGGGGTCTTTTTTCCTTAAAGGGTTCCTACTCCCCCCCAAACAAAGCCCAAAAAACCATTTCCTTACATTTACCCTTCATTCCTAAAAAACAATACCATAATAGTACTCTCTTGGGCCTCACATTACCGATAAATATTGCTATTGCTAAAGTTAGCAAATAATCAAAATTACAGCCATTTAAAATTTTTACACTTTTTATGAATAATTTTAAAAAACCTCCCAATGTTATCTGAAGATATATTTTTTTAAAATTTCAGAACAAAGGTTGGCACTTTTTTTTACTGGTTAACTTGTGATAGCACTACAACCTAGCGATTTGGTCAAACGCTAACATTTTTTAAATTTTTGGGGGCTTTAAACGAGGCAAAAACAGAGGGTCACCGTGGGCCAAAAACTAAATTCTCCCAAAAAAGGGGAAATAGTTGGGTAAAATTTTACCAAAATTTTTTTTTTGTCCCAAAATTTTTGATAATTGTTTCTATATAATATAACCCACAAATAATTTCATTTATATAAAGGGGAATTAAATGTTTAAACTTTAAAAAAGTTAGAACCCCGGGCCTGTGCCTACAAAACACGTAAACCAAGACTTTAACCTAAAAACAGATTCTAAAGGGAAAAACTCTTTAAAAAAAACGAGTCACTTCAACAACATTTTATTTTTAAAAGAAAAAGTTATCAGAACTTAAACCTCCCATAAAAATGTGATGGATAAATATAATTTATCGGAAAATAAATGCTTTTGGCAGTCAAAAGACCACTTTTAACTTATACATCTTTCAAAATTTTATTCCCAATTTAAATATTTATCCGGATATTAAGCCCGGGGGGCCCTTTTGTGTATAATGTGCAGGGGAAGGCACCAATTATGTACATAGGCATACAGGACAGTATTACAAGATTCTTTTGGGATACTTGGAGGTGTCACCCCGGGTTTGGACATTTGATACAAAGGGGAAAATTTTAGAATATTTGAGTCACTGATGGTGCTAGGAGACTTTTAGAACAATGATAATATGAGGGGCTAAATGTCTAAAAGGAAAGGGGTACTTTTTTTTTTATTCCCACTGTTTTAACGAATATAAAAATATAAAAATATAAAATGATTACAACCATTAGCTATTTCACTTTGAGGGGCCAGGAAATTTGGGGATTGCAAAAGGGGTTTAAAACGGTGTAAAACTAATTGTGGAAGCATTCAGAAACTTTTTTAACCACATATTACAAAGTAGAATTATAAACCCAAGGACCTAGTGGGAAAATACAAGAAATTTTTTGTGATGGTACTGGTTTAAAAAAAAAGAAGAATACAGAAAGAGAAACTCGGGAGGTGTGAACAGCAAATGGAAACAGAGTACAGAGAAAAAACTATTAATGAAGATAAAGTGAGGAAGAGATTTTTTTAAATGGGGGGAAAATCTTATGAGAAGAAGAAATTTAGAATTTTTAAAATGGGGTGAAAACAAAAGAAAAAAAAGAGAAAGAAAATTTAGGGGTTTAAAAGCCCCCTTATTAAAGAAAATAAAAAGCAGACTAAAAACTAAAACATTAGGGTTAACGCAGGGGAAAGGAGGGGGCCTGCGGCCCACGGGCCTAAAAATTTATTGGCGTTGTCTGCAAAAGAAAGACTATCGCCTTTATGTCGCTTTATTTTATGTTCCGGGGCAGGTAGTGTGAGTGGTAGCCCTTGGGTTTTCCGGGAGGTCCAACTTTATAGACCAAGTGTTTTTAAAAAAAACTTCTATGGTTTGATCACTATCACGGATTCCGGGATGTCGGACGCGTCTGCTGTTCATGGAAAGAAACGAGGACACCGGGAGGGAAACCGCACCAACAACGAATTTATTTCCCCTCCCCTTCAAAAACAAGTCGAATGGTTGCTGGGGTCTAACTGCGTTGATCATAACGGTGTCAACCAATAGCTGAAAGACATAAAACGTTGATCATAACGGTGTCAACCAGTAGCTGAAAGACATAAAAACGTTGATCATATAACGGTGTCAACCAGTAGCTGAAAGACATAAAACGTTGATCATAACGGTGTCAACCCCGTAGCTGAAAGACATAAAACGTTGATCATAACGGTGTCAACCAGTAGCTGAAAGACATAAAACGTTGATCATAACGGTGCCAACCAGTAGCATGAAAGACATAAAACGTTGATCATAACGGTGTCAACCATATCTGAAAGACATAAAACGTTGATCATAACGGTGTAAAACCAGTATCTGAAAGACATAAAACGTTGATCATAACGGTGTCAACCAGTAGCTGAAAGACATAAAACGTTGATCATAACGGTGTCAACCAGTAGCTGAAAGACATAAAACGTTGATCATAACGGTGCCAACCCGTAGCTGAAAGAACATAAAAACTTGATCATAACGGTGTCAACCCGTAGCTGAAAGACATAAAACGTTGATCATAACGGTGTCAACCCGTAGCTGAAGACATAAAACGTTGATCATAAACGGTGTCAACCAGTAGCTGAAAGACATAAACGTTGATCTAACGGGGGTCAACCCGTAGCTGAAAGACATAAAACGTTGATCATAACGGTGTCAACCAGTAGCTGAAAGACATAAAACGTTGATCCTAATGGTGTCAACCAGTATCTGAAAGACATAAAACGTTGATCCTAATGGTGTAAACCCCGTAGCTGAAAGACATAAACGTTGATCATAACGGTGCCAACCAGTAGCTGAAAGACATAAAACGTTGATCATAACGGTGTTCAACCAGTAGCTGAAAGACATAAAACGTTGATCATAGCGGTGTCAACCAGTAGCTGAAAGACATAAAACGTTGATCATAATGGTGTCAACCGTAGCTGAAAGACATAAAACGTTGATCATAACGGTGCCAACCAGTAGCTGAAAGACATAAAACGTTGATCATAACGGTGTCAACCAGTAGCTGAAAGACATAAAACGTTGATCAAAAACGGTGTCAACCAGTAGCTGAAAGACATAAAACGTTGATCTAATGTCATCATGATGTCGTCAACTGTATGAAATAGTGTGTTCACTGTGCAGTTCAATACAGAAGCTGGCTGGCAGCTGTGACGTCACAGCATTTGTGATGATCTAGATGCAGACTCGGAGGTAATAAAACGGCGTTGATAAAGCTTTTATTCTTTTTTTTGTGATAAAACAGTGCATAATCTCTCAGTATTATAAATATAGGTGAAATAAGAAAATAGACTCATCATTCTAAACCACTCATAACATTTCCCCCAGTGATGAACGGGGCCAATATATATTATCTGTAGCCAGGGCCACATCTAGGGGGAGTGGGGGCAAGGGGCAATTTCCCTGGAACTCACATTCCAAAGGGCCACATATCCCCCAAAAATATTAAATTCAATTACAGTTTTATTGTAAATTTATAGAGGGCCAAGTTTGTTTCGTGACCGTGAAGAAGTTTTCGAGCCAATTGAAAATAAATAAATCAAATTGTCGTGAGAATTAAACATTTCTTTGATTTTAAATTTGGGGGTAAAAGAAAGGGTTATGTTTTTCGCTGGTAAATTTTCCCCTTTTTACCATCTTAAACCATACATAAAACATTTTACTCACAAAAAACACAACAAATATAAAGAAAAAGTTTTTCATTATCTATTTTTTTTTAAAGGGGGAAAGGGGTTTTTCAAAAAAATGTAAAATCCCAAAAAATTTTTTCCCAATATTCAAAGCCGAAAATGGATTTTATGTCATAGACAGGTCATATAAATTGATGAAAACGCGGAAAGGAAAAGCAGGGTACGAATCTTTTACAAAATCCTGGATTGAGATGATAGGAGGGGTTTTTTTTTTTTTGGGGGGTTCCTGATGTTGCGATAGATAGGTGTGGAGGTGGGGAGGGGGGGGGGATGACGGGAAGAGTATGGGTTTAATTTGGGAAGTGAAAGGGGGGGATGGGGGGTTGGAGCGCCGGGCACGAGGAAGTGAGGGGGACTTTTTTTTGGTGGGGCTAGGGGGATCATTTGCAAATTGGGGTTTCCTGGGGGGGAGGGGATGTAGATAAAGGGTTGGAGCGCGCATGGGGGGTTTTTTCCTCGCACGCCGGGGTTTTTTTTTTTTTTCTCTCGGGGTAGGGGGTGCATGTGTATACGGAAACGTAGGAGGGGGGTTAGGGGGGGATTGAGTGTTTTCTCTCCCTCTCTCTCTTTCATCGGGTGCGTAGTGGGGGTTTGGGGGAGAGCAGTTAGGACCTCAAACCCCCTCATCCTTGGGATATGAAAATTTTATTATCCTCCCCTAAATAAATAGTAAGGTATTTTCTCTCCCCCTTTCAACCCTGATGGTTGCCCTAAAATCCTCACCCTAAAAAGATTGGAATTAAGGTATACAAGTTTATTCTCCCAAAATAAATAGTACAGTTTTTTTAAACCTAGTAATTCTATTTTACATTGATACATTATTCGGTACAAAATTCCTCTCAAAGATTCTTTATGCATGTCTTAGTCTTTAAACATACACATACAAATTCTTTAAACACGCGCACGCCCGGTTCTTTCACCACTTGAAAAAATTTGCCGCGCCAAAAGATAGGCACCGCGCTGCACCTTAAACCGCTTCGTATCTCGCGCCAAAGTTTTTCCCCGAAGACGCACTTTCCCATATCCAGGTCACGTTTTTGGCTCGTCCTCCGTTCGCTGATCTCTTCGTCCCCTTTGGGCGACAAAGTTGTAGGTCCGTACTTTTCGAGTTCGGAATGTTTTTTGACACGGTGGGTTTCCTCACCTCGACCCGATCCACTCGACGCAAAAAGCGTCTTCCTCGTGCGGGGATTTGTTCCCCTCGAGCTGGGGCGCCCTTCGCTGAAAATTTTGGGCGGCTCGCCCCTTCCTTCAGCTTGTGACGGGACATGATTTTGAACATTCTCGAGGATGCTCGCCTCCCCACATTCCCGTTTGGCATCGAGCCAGTGCCCCGAGATCGCAAAAACTCGCTGAACCCTTCTCGGCTCTCGCGATGTAGTACCCAAAGCCGTTCTCTGGTCTTAATTTCACTCATTCCCCAGACATAACCCAACGTCTAAACTTTTTCGAAGAGAGCCTCTCCCTACCTCCCGGTCCTTTATATGTTTGGGATGGAGGGGGGAACATACCCTCACCCCCCTCTTACCCTTCGCATCGATCCCCGAACCCTAACCTTTGACGTACACTCTTCTCCACGAGGTAAAACGGGGGGATACAAGTCTTTCTAATTTCCTTAAAAGAAACCACCCGTGATAGGGTTTTTTTTCATATCTTCGGTAGGGGGGCCCGGGGTTTATCTCGACCCCCTTTGCGTATTTTAAACCAAGAGGTCGCTTCAATCCCAATCCTGACAAAAATGGGGGAATTAAGGTTAAATATTTTTTCTTTTTGTTGGGGCGGAGGGGGGGGCACGACCTCAAAAACCATGAAGGATGGGGTTTTAACCCCCTCTCTAAACCCATGATGGACGACTTCAATCCCGTCCTGACAAAGATGGGGAATTTGGTTTAAAATATCTTCTTATGTTGAGGGGGAGGGGTGGTGGCGCGACCTCGAACCATGAAGGATCGGTTTCAACCCCTCTCTCAAACCATGAGGGCGCTTCAATCCCATCCTGACAAAGACGGAATTTAAGGTTAAAAATATCTTCTGATTTTGAGGGGGGGGTGGGGGCAGCGAGTAAACCCATAAAAGGTGGGGTTTAAATCCCTCTCTCAAACCAGAGGGTGACTTCAACCCTCGTCCTGACAAAGATGGGGAAAAAAGGGTTTAAATATCTCTGTATTTTTGAGGCGGAGGGGGGTGCCGAGCCTCGACCCGAAGGAGGGTTTCAATCCCTCTCTAAAAACCAGAGGGACTGATTTAAATCCTCTCCTGACAAAGATCGGAATTAAGGTTAAATATTTCTGAAAAGTTTTCAATCCTTACCCTTTGGGATAGACAATATTATTCCTCTCTCTCTCTCTCTCTAAAGAAGATTCCCAAAACCCCCGTGATTTAGTGTTGACTTCAATCCCATCCTGGTAAAAGGGGAAAAAAAGGGTTTAAAATTTCTTCTTATGTTTTAATTTAGCCTCTTAGAATTACCAAACCCCCAAAGGTCTGACTTCAACCCTCACCCCGGGCAAAAGTTTGGGAAAATTTAAGGGTTTTAAATTCTTCTGTATTTTTTTCAAACTTAATCCGGGGATAGGAAGTATTATTCTTTCCAAAAATACGAAACCCTGAGGTTTGATTTTTCAATCCTCAGTCCTACAAAAATTAGGAATTAAGGTAAAATAATTTCGTTTTTTTAAATACTTAGCCTAAACAAGTATTATTCTCTTCTCTTTCTAAAGCTTTACCAAAACACCCTAAGGTTTTACTTAAATCCCTTCCGGAAAAGAGGGGAAATTAAGTTTAAATATTTCTGTATTTTTAAACCCTTTAGTCCGTCAAATGATTGCCAAACATCCTTGGTCTGATTCAATCCTCACTCCGGGTGAAAGATTGGGAAATTGGGGTTAAATATCTTCTGTATGTTTTTCAACCCTTTAGTCCTGCCAAGAATTGCCAAACACCCTAATGGTCACTTCAACCTCACTCCTTAAAAAATTTAGGAATTAAGGTTAAAATTTTCTTCTGTATTTTGGGGTTTAGGACTGGGGTGGGAGCCTCGAACCCGAGGGGTCAGGTTTCAACCCCTCTTTTTTCCCCTCTCTCAAAGCTGATGGTCTACTTAAATTTTCCTCCCTGGCGAAAAGATTGGGAAAATTAAAGGGAAAATATCTTTGAAAGTTTTAAAATCCTTACTCCTCCAAGTGTTTTGCCAAACCCCAAAGGTCGATTCAATCCTCACTCCTGGTAAAAGATTGGGAATTAAAGGGCAAAATACTTTTTTTTTTTAAACCCTTATTTCCGCCAAGAGATTACCAAACATCCCTGTTTGGTCTGAATTTCAATCCTCACCTTTTAAAGTTTGGGAATTAAAGGGTTTTAAATATCTTCTGATGTTTTCAATCCAGTCCGCTCAAGGATTGCCAAAACCCAATGGTCGACTTCAATCTCACTCCGGGGAAAAAAATTAGGAAATTAAAGTTAAATATTTTTTGTATGTTGAGGGTGGACGGGGTGGGGGCCTCAAACCCCAGGGGGTCGGGTTTCAACCCCTCCTCTCTCCCCTAAAACCGGATTCTGACTTCAATCCCACTCCGGGGAAAGAAGGGAAAATTAGGTTAAATATTTCTGTAGTTTTCAACCTTACTCCCTCAAGAGTTTGCCAAACCCCCGATTCTACTAAATCCCCCTTCCTGGTAAAAAATAAAAAAATTTAAATTCTTCTGTATGTTGAGGTGGAGGTTGGTGACGGAGCCCAAACCCCTGAAATCAGTTTAAATCCCTCTCCTCTCAAACGCAATGGCTGATTTCAACCCCCATCCTGGTAAAAGTTTAGAAAAAAGGGTTAATTCTTTTGTTGTTTTAAATCCTTTTCCCTCAAGATGATTGCCAAACACCCTGTGGTCTGACTTAAATCCTCACCCTGCTAAAAGATTGAAAATTTTAAGGTTAGATATCTTCTGAAAAGTATTATCCCCACCACTTAAACCCCTGACATCTAAGTTTAGAACGCACTTGCTTCTAGACTGTTCACGCATTAAGCGAAGGGCTAGAATCCGTCGAGTGTACGGGGAGGGTGGTTTTTTTTAAAAAAAAGGTTCTACATCAAATCAGGTACATTTTATACCTCTTACCCTAAGAAATAAAAGACGGAAGAAAAAACGAAATTTTTTTGGGCAGTGGGGGCCTCAAATCCAGCAAAAACTCGGGAAGAAATTTGGATGGGGGGTCGCGATTTTTCCTCTGGAGCGTTCTTTTAAAACAGGGATTCACCCGCACCTGGGCCCCTCAATAGGTATTTTCCCTTTCCCCATTTTTTGGTCACCCTTTATTGCCTCCAAGGGCATTTATTGTAAACACAGCTGTGCAGTTTCTTACAAGAACCCCTTTGTTTTTAATTTGGGGTTGAACGAATCTTAAATCGTTAATCGTTCTGCCGAGTCTCCGAAACGGGGGCTTTTATCATGGTGGGGGGGAAAGGGTACGCCCCTTGAATTATAACACCCCCTCGCTTGACATAAGAACCCCCGGTCTTTTATCTAAACAAAATTTCCAGATTCAACCCGATTTGAAGCCTGCAATACACTTCCCCCCCTCACTGGGGTTTCCAATCAAAAAAATTCTTTTACAAGATTCGTCATTAAAATTAGATGCACAAAGTTTTTGATAATAAACAGTAAAAGGGTTTTTTAAGAATAAATCACTACGTAAAACTTCCGGGGATTAAAATCGTCACGGAAAAACCGGACAAGATTTAATGAATTTTTTTTCGGGATACATTCCAAACATTTCTTAAAAAAGACAAACTTTCGCGAACGTTTCTTTGATTCCCATCTTCCCAGTTCTACTTTTTGGATTTGGGCCTGGGGGGTCTAGGGTAAGGTGAAACTTCTGTGCTGACGGTTGGGTTAAATCCTCGTCCCGGTACAAACCCTTTCCTCACCTAGGGACAAGACATCTTGTAATGTATGGAATCCCAATCACCACCGGGTTCGGATTCCACTTTAAAAAACTGGGGCCCTTCATTTAATCCCCAAAAACACCCTACCATACACATTAGCGTTAGTAAGACGTAGTGCAAAAAAAAAAAATAATCTAGAAACGACACTAGATATAAACCCCTGGATTGATGGGCCTAGTTTTTTCTTCCTTTCAATCTGACTATATCACGGTCAACAGAGCAGCGTGACCTATTTTTTCTTCCTATTACATTCTGCTTTTCTAACGGTCAAAAGAGCTATTTTGGACCTATGTGTTCTTCCTTTTAAAATCTACTTTTCTACAATCAAAAAGCTTTGTTGCCATGTTTTTCTTCCTATTACAATCTGACAAATTTTAAATCAAAAGAGCTATGGTCCCTTTGTGTTTTTCCTATTACAATCTGACTATATCTAAGGGTCAAAAAGCTATTTTTGACCTGTGTTTTTTTCCTATTAAAAATCTGCTATATCAACGGTAAAAAGACTATGGGACCAAAGGTGTTCTTCCTATTACAATCGACTTATCTAAACGGTAAAAAGACAAAGGTTGACCTAGTGGTTCTTCCTAACAATCTGACAAATTAGATTCGATGAGTTATGTGTGACCTAGTGTTTTTCCTTTTTACAACTGACTATATCTAGCAATCAAAAGAGATTTGCCTGTGGTTTTCCCTATTACAATCTGACTAACTAAAAATAAAAAGATTTTGTTGGCCTATTTTTTTTCCCTATTACAACGACTTTATTAACGTCAAAAGAGCTATGGGGGACCTGTGTGTTTTTCCCCTTTACAACTGACTTTATCTAACGGTCAAAGAGAAGTGTACCTATGTTTCTTCCTTTTCAACTGACTTATCAAAAGTAAAAAAGACTGGTGCCTTGTGTTTTTTCCCAAAACAATCTGACTATAAAAGCAGTCGATCGATTTAAATTGTGCCCCAGTTTTTTTCCCATTACAATCTGATAATTACAAAAAAAAGAGCATGTGGGGGCCTAGTGTGTTTTTCCCTATTACAAACTACTTATCTAGCATCAATCGGTTAGGGGGACCAGTGTGTTTTTCCCTATTACAATCTGACATACTAGCAATCAAAAGAGCTATGTGTGGCCATGTTTTCTCCTATTACAACTGACTATACTACAGCCAATCGATTTTGTGTGACCTATGTTTTCTTCCTATTAAAATCTGCTAATCTGCAGTAAACAAGGTAGTGGACCTATGTGTTTTTTCTATTAAAATCTACTTATCACAGTCAACGATTATGTGTCCCTGGGGTTGTTCTTCCATTCAATTGACTAACTAGCAAAAAAAGACTTTTGGGGGGCCAGGGGTTTTTCTTTTTACAATCGACTATACAGGGGTAACAAGCAGCTGCCCTAGTGTTTTTCTTCCTTTTAAATCGACATATCAAGGGCAACAGAGCTATTGTGGTGTTTTGCTTTGGGACTGAGAAGTCGGTTTCGTTCCCCAAACGTTCTAGAGGGGTCGTATGGTTCCTCCCTTCTGGAAGCAAGTAAATTGTTATTCCCTAGTTAATAGGGTTCAATGTTTGGAAAAAATGAATTTTTAATTTGTAATTAACTTTTTAAATGTAAAAATTTTGTTAGGGGTTCTAATGATTTTAAATTTTAATGATTAAAAAAAAAAATGTTTAAGATGAATCTTGTAATAGGGTTTTAATTTTTAAATGTTTGGAATTAAATTTTTTAATGTAATTAACTTTTAATGATTAAAAATAAAGTTTAAATTTAAATTAACTTTTTAATGTATAAATTGGTATAGGTTCTAATGTTTTTAAAACTTTTAATGATTGAAAAAATAAATTTTTTAATTATGTTCTGTAAAGATTTTTAAAAAAAAAAAGAATTTTTGTTTTATAATTTTCATTGTTTATTTAATAAAGAGGGAAAGAGGAGCGGGATGGGGGGGAAAAATAATGAAAACAACCACAAAATTTAATTTCCCTTTTATAATAAAAGTTTAAAAACAAGATACATAAAATTATATTTTTTTTACAATTAATACAAAAAAGTTTTAGTTCTTTAAATTTTTTGTTTTGTTTATACATTAACACTAACAACTTTCACTTGAGTAAGAAAATGAAATTTTTTTTTACATTAACACTTTAAAAAAAATGACGTGAAAATTTTTTAGGGAATCTTGATTTTTCTGTTTAAACATTTTCAGTATGAACATGAAATTTTTTTATACATTAACACTATAAGACTACAGAACATGAATATTTTTTTAGGTATTTCAAAATTTTCTCACCAAGGAAAGATATTATTTTTTCACAAGACGACTGTTCATGGACACTATAGAGTAAAAGGTCCGGGGAAAATTATAATAATGGAACCAAGGAAGAGTATGAATTCCGGTATCATACTTAGTCGTCGATAGAGCATAGGACAACACTATGAATTTTTTGTGTAAGTTTGAATCCCAGCCTTTTGAACGAGCCCCCTCTATGACATCGCCATTTTGTCAAACAATTACAAACCCCTAAGAAAGCTTCAAAAGCGCTACTCTTGACCCCCTTTTAAACCTTGACGTCCCCATCTCCTTGTATGAGAAAAATAGAGTTTATGAGTAAACCAAAGAAAATCAGTATGACCAAACCCCGAGTTTTCCCTCTTTTAGAACCACACCCCTTTATTTACACGGGCATCCGTAAAATTGTCTTTTTCCGTAATTGGGGGTTCCAGGAGCATTTTGCAAAAAGGGGAATCGTGGGAGCACCTCAACATCATGAAATAGAGAATGAGTCTTATCATGTATTGAAGTTTTACGTACCTTGGGGAAGGCAGGGATCAAACCTGGAAAAAGAAAAGACATGACTACCTTCGGAAATTTTCCCAAAAAGGCGAAAACCCCCATAGATAGCATATCAAATAAATCTCTTTCGGTTCCATCTCGATGAGACTAGGTTTTCGACACAACGAGCGGTTTTAATTAGGGCGGCTATAGGTTACCCCCTCCAAAAATTCCCATCCCACTTAGCTATCTTTTTCGTACGAAGCCCCTTGTTTTGATATGAGGCACCGAATCGGCATTGTTCATCAGTTTGAAAAAATTTTTTCAAATTTATTGCCGCTTTTCTCCCCCATTTTCCGCATTCAACTGATATACGGAGCCACCCGGGGCTTGCTTGAAACTGAGAACACGTGAACTCTCGTCTTTCAACCCTTCGCTAAACATAGTTTAGATGACGGAGTAATGACTACCCCGTCTTACAGCTAAATTGTTAACAGTTTTTCATGTTTCCCACGGTGGAATCCTTTCTCAACAGAACCAAGTCAAAGACGTGTGCACATCTCGGATATTCAAGATCTACCTTTAAGATAAAACCCGTTCCCCATCGTCCTCTACTTTTGCACGCCAATCGGCAATTTCTTCATCTTCGGCCCCTGAACTCTCTAGGGGAAATGGGACAGCATACTAAATGAATAGGTCCTTTTACGTCTGATAGACAATGTTTAAAACCTTTGGGTTGGAACATCAAACGCGTCCATATACGATTATTTGCTACAGCGTAAGATTAGCCAAAAACCATCCCCCGCGGTAACCATCAAAGAATTGTGCGTTTAAAACCAAAACATCGAAAATTTGAGCCGTACCCGAAGCCTGGGGACGCTAGACTGGGAGCTTAAGGGGGCCATCCGGGGTCGAGCCTAACCTTATGCAGAGACACGAAATTCTCAAAAACGTCCCGGGCCCGTAAATTTACGTCCGTTTCAGGAGAGGTTCGAATAACCCCAAAAATTTTTAATTCGAATCTCGCCCCAACCCACAGGCGGATATAGCTTCCCGAAGATATGATATCCGTGACGCGTTGTAAAATTTATCTTTGCTCGGTAAATGAGTTCGTCCAGCCGCTCGAAAGAAACATTATCTAGGGGGAAAACTCCTTTTCGTGGCTAATTTGAAGCGTTATCCCCAGGAGCACTTACGGGGTTTTAAGTTGCTCGGGTTCGAGGTAAGATACGCATTTTTCTAGGAAACATAAAAACTGAAACTTCTATTTTTTAAAAGTAATCCCTCGAAAAAACCCCGGGCCCAATAATTTTTTTGATTTCTTTGAACTTCCCATAGTCTCTCCAATAACTTGATTTTCCCGGATTGACGAGAAAGCTCCCCCCGGAACGGATCTTTCTTCATTAACGGATTTAAGAAGGGAAAAAAATTATCGTAGCAACGAGCGATGATTTTACGAGGTACTCGGATTCTTGAAAATTAATATTACCCCTGCTGACTATTCCCCCGATAAATCCAGTAATTACAAAGATCCAAACCCGAATATCACTTCTTGTAGGGCTTCTCGCATATATGGGAATGAGAGGTGTATTATGGGTCTCTTTGGCAGGATTTAAAGTTTTTTTGGGACGACGGACATAGTACCCATTTTCACGCTTCGCCTATCTCGGCGCCTCAACAAATTGGTCATACAATCTTTTTCCTTGAATGACGGTACTTTTAGTGACTATCGTCAAAATTACATTTAAGTATATTTTTTAAAAATAAGCTACATGACGCTGAACATTCTCGGGATAAGAAAATTTTGGGGCGGGGTCACTCGTCTCTAAGGCATAAATAACCTTTCCCGGGCTGAATAAAATAAATCCTTTTTCTCCTGCGCAACAGTGAAAAGTGAGGAAAATTTTTCCTCCCCCAGGGGAAAGTATCCTTTCCCGCCGAATTTTATACACGCCTCTTTATGTTTTGTGATTTGTTTTAAAAAAGCGGACGGGATCTATCAAAAAGTATCTTGTCCTCTGTTAACGCCGGGGGTTGTTGAGGGTTTTTAACCGGACAGTTTTTAAAACAGGAAATGTAAGTTTCTGTCCCGTGCACTCTAAATAATAAATGAAAATGTCTAGCACCTCTTTACACTAACTGACGGGAAAAATTTTCTAATTTTTTTGAGTGTCGGGTGTCAATATAAAGTCACTCCCACTGCTTTGAAATTTTTCCATTACAGATATCGTTAAGCTTTTAAAACGTCATATACTTATTTGGAAAAGGGGAGGGGTCCGTCTAGATTCAACACTCTTGGGAAAATTAGGGGAAGAGGAAAACGTTTTAGCTCTCCCTGTCGGTTCAAAAATACTGTAAAAAAGGGTACAGGGGAAAAATGCCTTTTTCAATTTACATTTATTAATGCTTCCGCCTGGTATTTTTTAGGGTTTGAAAACCCGAGCCCCGACGTGAAAACGTTTTTTAGAGAGTTTAACCTTTCCAGTACCTCATACACCAAACCCCATCTCAAAACAAAACCTTTATTTACAAGGAGGGGGAAAAACCACTTACTCATTATTCCTCCCAAATTTGAGGGGGAAATAACCACTAAGTAAAATTAAAACCCTTTCTCAATTTTTACCTTTGGGGAGGATTTAAACCGCAAATGAGGGGCAATTTACCTTTAAACGACTTTACAATTTTTTCTTCTACGTTTTACGTATAACCCCCACGCGACAAAATGAACGGGATCCATAAGGCTTCATTACTGAAGAATAGGTTTTTATACGGGGGGTGTACGCCGCCAAAAAGTTTCAAAGGAAAAACCTAAAGGTTCCCCGGTAAAGCCTAAATGATAAATCCTACCTAAATCAAAACTGAGTCAAAAGGGGCCCCGGGTCCTCTATCTATACCTCTTCCGGTATCAAAACCTCGAGGGCTTATCAAAACCGGGTTTTGCTCTATGTATTTTTTCTTGTTTGTAAACACGTTTTAGATAGTTAATTAAAATTTGCTCATTCGAGTTAATTCACGGAGAGAACACTTTTTTCCATTTATTTTTTTTGGATATAAATGGGGGAAGAAAAGCGGCTCTTTAGCTAAGGGGTTTTTCATTTTCCTTTTTTCCCCCTTCTTCAGTACAGTCCCCTCCAAAAAAGTCAAATGGGCTCGAGAGGCTGATACAAGCAAAAAGGGAAAGACTTGATGGGAAGGGATAAGTATGATTTAAACACAAAAAATTACACCTTACCCCCGATCATCAGGGTACCTATGTTCGTCACTGCCCCGTTCTAACATTTTCTTCCCTATTTGGGGGGGTAAGGTTTGCTCTCGCCCCAAGGTTTTAACCAAATGGGTTTTTTTTAGTCTCTCCACCACGCAAATTTGTAACATTTTTCCTTTTAAAAAATTAACCTATTAATCCCTAAAAAATATTGTATGTAAGGATAACCCCAAAAGGGTAGTATGAGAATTTTTACGCAAGCTTTTGTGATATATTTTTTTTGTTTACTGTAAATACAGAAAAGGGTTTTTAAAGTTTCTTTTTTTTGTCGTGAAGGTTTTTTCCCCTCGGTCCCTTCTGTTAAAGAGGGGGAAAAAAAGTATGTTTAAACTCATTTTTAAAAAACGCTCAAATAGGTTTTTTTTAAAAACATTCATTCGGTTCAATTTCGTTTCCTTTTAAAAATTACTAAAGTTCGAAATGTGCTTAAACATTCACATTTAAAAACCTGAAAAAAAATTCAAGATTTTTGACTTAGGTCTAACGAGGATAAAAAGCACAATTATCCTGGGGGTAGGGTTTGAACCTTTTATTTTTTTTAATGATGTAAAATTTATTTTTAAAAATCTTTTAAAACTATTTTATTAACCGAAAACATTCAAAGATTTTGATTTTGGTCTTACGAGGAGAGATTAATCACAATTTTCCTGGGAGTGAGGTTCGAGCCTTATTGTTATTAATATAAACAAATCTTTCAAAATTATTAACTTAGTTTTTACGAGGGAATTTGTACAATTTCCCCGGGATGAGTTCGAACCTTGTTTTTTGTTAATGATGAAAAAAATCTTTTAAAAAATTATTTAATTAGGGCTTTCGGGTGTAATTTAAACACGATTTCCCGTGAGGGGGTTCGAAAAATTGTATTGTTTGTTAATGAGTAAACAAATCTTTTTAAAAAATTTTAACTTAGGTCTTACGAGGTGTAAATTTAAACACAATATCCCGGGAGTGAGGTTCGAACCTTGTATTTTAGTTAAGAGTAAAAAATCTTTTTTAAAAATTATTAAATTAGGGCTTCGAGGGGTAGATTAAGCACAATTACCTGGGTGGGTTCGAACCTTGTTTGTTAGTTAATGAATAAAAAAATTCTTTTTAAACTCATTTCACAAACATTCACTTTTTTCCCGAAAACATCAATGATTATTTACTTAGGTCTTTCGAGGATAGATTATCAAAATCCCGGGGTGAGTTTTGAACCTTTATGTTACTAATGGTAAACAAATCTTTTTAAAAATTTTTAACTTGGTCTTACGAGGGGTAGATTAAGCACAATTTTCCTGGTTTAGGGTTTGAACCTTAATTTCTAGTTAATAAGTAACAAATCTTTTTAAAGATTTTTACTTAGGGCTTACAGGGTTTAAATTTAAATACAATTACCTGGGAACAAGGGTTTGAACCTTGTATTGTTATTAATATGAAAAAAATTCTTTTAAAAATCATTTCAAAAAAATTCCATTTAACCTAAAACAATTCAATGATATTGAATTAGGTTTTACAGGAGTAATTAAGTACAATTATTTTGGGGGGTGATTTCGAACCTTGTATTGTTAGTTTTTGAGTAAACAAATCTTTTTAAAGATTTATTAACTTAGTATTAGAGGTGTAAAAAGCCATTATCCTGTGAGGAGGTTTGAACCTGAAATTTTTATTAAGAAGTAAACAACTCTTTTTTTAAAAAATTTTAACTTTGGGCTTACGAGGTGTAAATTAAGCACAATTATCCTGGGAGTGAGGTTCGAACCCGTATTGTTAGTTAAGATGAAAACCATTTTTAAAGATTATTAAATAGGGTCTTCAGGGGTAGATTAAGACAATTATCCTGGGAACAAGGTTCGAACTTTTTATTGTTAGTTTAAAGATAAACAATTCTTTTAAACTCATTTCAAAAACTTTCACATTTAACCTTAATAATTCAATATTATTACTTGGTCTTCGAGATAATTAAGCACAATTTTCCTGGGGGGGGTTCGAACCTTGTAAATTTTTAGTTTAAAGAGTAAAAAAAAAACTTTTTTAAAGATTATTAACTTAGGTCTTACGAGGTTAATTAAGCACAATTTCCTGGGAGGAGGTTCGAACCTGATTCTAGTTAATGATGTAAACAATCTTTTTAAAAAAATTAACTTGGTCTTACGAGGTAAGATTAAGTACAAAAATCCCGGAAACAGGTTCGAAAACCTTTATTGTTAGTTAATGGTAAAACAATTCTTTTTTAAAAAATCTTTCAAAAACATTCACATTTAACCTGAAAACAATTAATATTTTGACTTAGGTCTTAAAGGGGTAGATTAATACAATTTTTCCTGCAAAACAATTTTTGAAAACCCCGATTTTTAGTTAATGATGTAAACAATTCCTTTTTTTAAATTTTTTTCAAAAAAAAATATTTCCCTTTTAAAACGAAAAAAAATTTAAAAATTTTGACTTTAAATTTAAATACGTATCCTAGCACACACACACAAACACACTTACCTTTAAAGTCAGGAAGGCGTTTTTGGGGGCGGTAGAGAGACCTTTTTTAAGCAATGAGACCGCTTTCGAGATTTCCTCTATCTGGGGGTCATAACGAAAAACTCCGCGGAGCCAAAATTGATACTTGGCGTCGAGCACATAAGTATATGGCGCCAATCGGGACTTTTCATTTTATTGAAGAAATCGTACGCATGCCCATCTCCAAGTCGGTCAATTTCGACGGGAAATATTTCATTCTTCCCCCCCGTAAAAAAGCGGGACAAATTCTGACGCCATGGGTAATATATACCGGTTAAAGAATTAACAAAAAAAAAAAAGGGGTGACCACCCTATTTATGGCCCAAGCCACGCCCCCTCCCCCCCCAAGCACACGGATCTAGACCCCCAATGTGAAAACACTCAAACACAAACAACATGCCCCTTTATAGACATAGAAAAATTTATTTTCTAAAGTTCGTGAAACAATAAAAAATATTCTTGTATACTTCAAAATAAAACGGGCCCCTTTTAAGGCAGCTGTCACACCTGCCGCTTTCCACACACCCTAACCACCTGTGCGACCGCTCGTTACACATGCTTGCTCCCCAGCCCCTTTCTCTCATCCCATATAAGCCCTACCACACTGATGGAAGAGAGAAGAGAGATCACAGAGAAAAAAAACTCGCCGGGAAAGGGAGAGAAACACTCAACCCTGCCTCATCTGATGAAGGGGAACCCTACCCCTCACCTCTCTCTTCACCCTTCTCAACTGATGAGAGAGGGAAACCCTGATCATCACCCCCTCTGTAAACCCTGCTCCAACCCTTCCATCCCAGGAAACCTCAATTATCAAATGAGTCCCCGTTGCCGCACCAAAAAATAGTCCCCCTCACTTCTCTCAGTCAGCCAGGCGCCCAACCACCCACCCCCCCACTCCCCCCACACCTCACATCAAAACCCCCCATCACATCTCTCAGCTCCCCCCACCCCCCCCCAACATCACCATATCTACGAACTTTAAAAGGGAACCCCCCAAAAAAAATACAAAACCCCCCCCTCACTCATCTCTTCACCCAGGTTTATGTAAAAGTCCTCGTACCCTGCAACCTTCCTAACGCGAGGTAAATTTTAAAAAGAGATAACTTTTCCAAAATTTTTTGGGGTATCCATTCAAACCCCCCTCATTGCTTCCGGAGAAGTAAGTAGAAATTTATTTTAAATTCATTAGTGATATCTTATTACTCTTGACTTTAGAATTCAAAAATCATTGTCGCAACTAAAATACCCACTATCCATACCCAAAACTGTTATTATATTTCTCTTTCTTTTTTTCCTTCCCATTTTCATTTTTACTTAAATCTTAACTATATACTTTTGGTTTTATTTTCTAATTCTTTTAAATATTAAATCTAAACAACTTATAATGTATGAGTTTCAATTGTCTTACGGCTTTTTAATTAAAATTAAATCGTGTAAAAGCAAAGAAACTTGCTTTAAAGGTTTGGGGCGCTTTAGTACACTTTACCGTTCTTTTTGTTGTCTTCATTGGGAATCTCAGGGGGGTGGGAAAAACATTTAAAAAAAGACACCAAATCTCCGACCAAAATCGAACCCCACTCCCCATCCTCGACATCTTGCTCAACATTCAACTTTCGTTTTGCCAAAAACCACCGGGCGGGTCGCGTCTTTCTTCCGTTCGGGTTAACGCTTTATGATTTTGAAGGGGTGCGACGAGAACCTAAAAGTTTGGTCGTCAGAAAGGGAAGTAATTTTTCATTTGGCTTCTTCAATATATATTTAAAAAATTTTTAATAATCAAGGTTTTAATTTTTTGTAATCTTATTTAAAAAAAAATATTGTTTAAAAAATACAAAAAAAAATTAATAATATAAAAAAAAAGAGGATTTGTAAAAAAAAAAATAAAAAGTGATAAATCAGACTCAATAACAAATTAAAAATTAGGACCTACAATGCATAAAAATTTTTAGAAAAATGTGTATTTTAATTTAATTAAAAAGGTTTTTCAATTTTTGGTTTTCAACTAAAATCAGTAATTTAATTTCGGGGGGTTTTTGTTTGGCTACTTTATTTACTGCACCTAGACTAAGGGGTTAGGAAAAGGGCGAGGGAGGTTTAGCATTCTTCACAATTAAGGGGTGGGGGTTTTAAAGCATTTGATTATTTCCCATGTAGGGTTTTGGGGGGGCAGGGGGGGGAGGGGGGGAGACCATTCCCATCGCCAACCCCCATCCCGAATTTAACCCTGCGAGAATCGGCCCAAGTTTTTTACAAAGTGGTCGTGTTCATGTCGCAATGTGGGGCATGGGGAAAGTTTTGATCAAGTTCTGGTGATAACTGTCACGGAATTTGGGGGGAAAATTGCTTTAAAGGAACGATATAAATTAAATTTTTCCAAAAAAGCCCTTTTGAAAACCAGAAACTTTTTCGCCTCAACATTTATAACATGAATTTTAAAATTTTAAAATATTGATATTACTATCAGAAGTTAAAATTTGCGATAAAAATGACCTGACTAAGAGTTTTAAAAATGGTTTATAATTTTAATAATGTTCTTCCTTTGATCCCATTTAACCCCTAAAACAGCGTAATAAACATTGTTGTGTTGTGTTGAAGAAATCGGGGTTAAAGGGCGGGTCTATGTTTATGCATACATATTAATTTAAATGGTTAATCATTACAACAGACCGGGAATCGACCCGGGGGGCCTTAAAAACTAGATGAGGGGTGGGAGTGTACCCTCCATCCTTACCAAACCGGGGGGCCTGGGGTGGTTACATTTCAAAGGCATAAATTAACGGGACTTCCATTGACGGAGTCAAAGTTCCAATTCGGCCCTTGGGCAGGGGTAATATTCAGGGATTTCCTTAAACCCAAATTTAGGTGGACTGTCATAAAAAATACTGCCCTCAGCTTTCCCCCAAATAGATTAATAATCCAGTTTTAAAGTATAAATGATAAAAAAATCAAGGAGCACCAATACAAAACTCACATATACCACATTATGTCTATTTATTTAAACAAATACTTTAAAACAAATAAAAACACTCCTTTAAAGCACAATTTTTAAAAAGCAAACTTTTTCTAGTTTAACATCTTTTAAAAAAAATTTCATTAAAAACAAAACATAAATCTCCCTGGCTTTTTATTTTCAAAAATTTTTTTGGTACAATATATGGGTTTTCACTTTCTCTCCCTTAAGTAGAAAACAATTCTCAAAAAATAAATATTAAACCCAAAAATTTGTAGTTTATAACTATCATATTTATTTTTTTTAGTTTACCCAAAAATAAAAAATTTTAAACATATTTTACATTTCTAGCCATTGATACCATTTTTTTTCACATGGGCTTAGCTTAAACGAAACAACAAAAAACAATTTAGTACCTCACCTTTAGTGACTCAGGCCACAAATTATTTTTAGCCACAAAACGTTTTGGGGACAAATGAGTAAAATCAAAGTAAAAATTTTTTTCATCCGCTAGGTTTCTAGGGGTGACCTAAAAACCGTAAATTATTAAATTTAATTTTTTAATTTATTTGCCCGAGTTTATTTATATGTTTTAAGGGGGGGCCACTCGGGACGGAAAATATCAATCGGTAGGGGGCGTCTTTAAAAAAAAATTCTCGTGTTTTTTTTTGAACTACAGCCTGTCCTGTCTAATCTTATCCCTTACAATTTCCCCACCACCCCATAACTACCACACGATGTCGGGAGAAGAAAGAAGGGAAAAAACCCTTTTCTAAAGGGGTCAAAGGAAGAATGCGCGCGAATCGCCCTCGGGGTCCCCGTCAGCTGTATTTTTTCTTTTGGTATTTGCTACCCGGGGTTTTTCGTAAAGGGGTTTCACAAACAACACAATCAATTTGAAAGGGTTTTAAATTGTCTGGAAACCTAACAAAAAATTGTCTGAAAAACCACACTTTATAGAGGGCCACTTTTTTTGGGGAAATATTAATTAAATAACAATAATTTTTCAGTGTAACCAATTTTTTTTTATCTCTTTTTTTTGATAGCATGGCTAAAAACCCGAGGTATAAGGATTTTCCATCAAGGGCCCTTACCCCAAACCCCTTTTAGATTTATTCTTTGGGAAAAAAAGGGTTTTTAGTAAATAATATAATTTAAAAAAAAAATAAAAAAATACAAAAAATGGGTTAATTGTCAGTGAACCCTTTTTTTTCCACTCTTAAAATTAAATTTTTAATTTTGGGTGTTTCAAGCTTCAGTTTTTTTTTCCCTGATTTCTACTGAAGGAAAAAAAAGGAAATTTTGAAAAATCCCCTCTTTTTTAAGAAGGTTTGGGGTTTTATTATATAATTTAAAATTTTTCCCCCGGGGGAAAGAAATTTTTTAATATTGGATGCCTTACAACATTTACTCACTTGTTTTTTTTTGGGGGAACTTAAATTCGCTACAAACATACGGGTCAAGGATATACAAGGAGTGCCATAAAATAAGAATATTATAGAAAAGGGTGGGGATAGGGGATGGTTTTGGGGGGGTGGAGTGTTTTTTTTAAGCCCAAAAACAATTAAAATTTTTTCTTCATCAAAAAAGGGGGGGTATTAAAAATTTTGCGATTCTATTGTTTAAACAGAAAAAAGATAGAGTTACATTTTTTGGGAAAATTAAAAATAAAATCGTAACCCAAAATAGTTCTGAACATCCATTTACAAAATATTAGGGGAAGTACACTTCAAATTTTTTCTAGACGGGGGCCCAAAATACAGAATTACAATCAATATCAATCCAATCATTATTAAAAGATCATTTTTTTGAACAAAACCTTCAGGGGCTATACAATTGACGCTTTAAACCTTTGGGTAGTCCAAAATCAGCGGGTTAAAGGGGTTTTAGTGGGAATAAGGGGGATAATACCCCCCCCCCCCCCTTTGAGCTATTTTTAAAAATTTTAATTGAGGGTTTTTTAGGGTGCTGGCCTCTGCAGAAAAAACCCAATTGTTCAACAAAAATTTTCACCTTTTTAACCCGAACCCGGCTTTCCCCCCACTCCCCCTTTTTCACCCTCCTTTTTGGAATAAACAGCGTTTTTTTATATTTTTTTTATTTCTATTTTTACTAAAAAATTTTCCTTTAAATTAGGCATCTTTATTTTGAAATTTTTTTTTATTTTAAATTTTAAAAATTAAATCAAAAAGGGAAACAGGCTATACTAAAATTTAAAAATTTTGGAAAACCAAATCCAAGATAACAGATATTTATAACCAATATCTTTAAATTCAAAACTATTAGGTAAAAATATACTTAAAGAGCACCATTTTAAACTTGGAAATATATATTTTTTTCCCGGGGGAGAAAAAACTCCTGGGGCACGGACCCCCACTTTTATTGTCCCAAAGGTATTGCTTTTGGGGTTTATCTCCCCCCTCCCCCCGACATAATCCGGGATCCACCATGCTCTCATTGTTTTAATTTTGGGGTTATTTTCAAACATTGTTTTTAAGGGGATTTAACATTTAAAAAAAATTGCTTTGTTTTAATCTTTTTTTTTACCCTTCATTTTTCAGGAGGGGGGGGGGCGGGGTTTGGGACCACGAAACCCCCTTGTGGTACCCCCTCTAAAAGGTATCTTATTTTAAAAATTTTTCGGAAGGGGGGTCACCCCAACTTTATTTCAGATACAAAAAATTTTAAAAAAATCCGGGTTGACACTCAAAATTGATTAAAAAAACACCCGTTACCCCAAATGCCATAGGAAATTTTTTCAAAAGCATTTAAAGACATCCCCTTTGTTTTTTTTTAGAAAATACCATTTTAAATAGTTTTACGGGGCATCTATTTTTTTTTTTAAAATAAAGGGGGCCCACCCCAAATGGTTTATAGAAGCCTAAAAAAAAAAAAAAAATGGAGTGATTCTCCAAATAAATAAAAAAAAATTTGTTTTAAAAAATTTGGGGGGGGAGGAAATTTTTCAAATCCCTTTTGGGGACATCCACGTTTCAAATTTTTATCGGAAGAGGGTAGAAAAGGGGGGGAAGGGCCTTCTCAAAAAACCTTTTTTGCTTACATCCCCCACCCCCCCCTTTCCTTAAAAAAATAACGTTACCCCCCACTGGTATCAGAAAACCTTCAATGGAAAAAAAGATGGTTGAAGTATTTTTTTTTTGGGATATTTTTGTTGGAAATAGGGATTTGGGTTAAAGTTGGAAATAGATTTTTTATGATTTTTAAAAAAGGATGCAAATTTTTTTGAAAGTGGGGAAATTCTTTTTTTTTATTTGGTAGATTAAAAAGATTTCCTAAAATTTTTAAAGAAATGGATAAGTTGCAGGAGAAAAAGTGGAGTCGGGGCCAGTATTCCCGGGGGCAAATTTTATTTGCAAATACCAAATACGGTTTTATATATTTTTATATTTTACTTTCTCTCCATTTCGGAAAAAAGTAGGTGATTGTAAAAAAAAATCAAACTCGATTTTTTGAGAATCTTGAATTTTCATGATTCAAATTTTAAAGCATGCGATGACCTTAAAAAGAGTGCAACACCTAAAAAATTTTAAAAAATTTTAACCGAAGGGTAAAAATTTTAATGATGTGTAGACCCTGCCCCCTAAATTAATCTTTTTTTTTGGGTCCAAACATACAATGAAAATTAATTCTTTAAAAAAAAAATTTTAAAAAATTAAAAACCGTGACTCAAAAAAAAATTTTTTACATAATAAGTGCAATTATGCTTAGAGTAATATTTCGTTTCACATATATTTCAAATTATAGTAAATATCTTCATTTTAAACAATAAGCGGAAAGTCCGGGGGGGTTCTGTCCCATTTATGAAAAATTATTTACTGAATATACAAATAGATCTTTGGGGAGAAATTTCTTGTATTTAAATTTTGTTAGGGTAAATTAATTTTAAAAAAATATAAAACTTTATAGTTCGTTTCTGCTTTATAACCATTTTACAGTGTAATGGATGGGTAGGGTATTGTTTAAGCTTATAAATTGTAGACGTCATAGGATTGTTTTCATCATCACCACCATTTGAGGGTTGGCAAAATTTATTATCGCTTGTGAAATACCCTAAGTCGCTCCTGACTTTTTAAATATCCCTTCACCTTAATAACCCGGTTTATGTCTTGGTTTAGTTTTTGATATATGAAACCAAATTTATTAGAAATAAAGTGGGGCTAACAATTGCACAGAAAATAACCCAAAGAACGCCCAAACCCCACCTAAAAAATAGATATTCATGAGAGTGGTTCCCCTTCCTTTACCATTTCGCAGACTCCCTCGACCAATAAAAATTTGCCGGACCCGAAACCTCCCCAAACAAACAGGGTGAAATAAAAAACTTACTTTCAAAACGAAACCCAAATTTTAATTATTATAATATTATAATATATATATATATATTAAAAAATTTTTGTCTACAGAAAGGAAAAAAATAGTTTTTTAAAAAAATTGTGATGCGTATTTTTTTAAAATATAATGTAAAATACAAAAAAAAGAAATTAAGAAAACTAGGGCAAATTTTTACTTCTCGGGCCCCCACGGTGTCTTCGCAACCCTGGTCCCCGAAAAACCCAGGTTGGGAACCTCTTCACATTCAATCTCAAGTGGGGCATTTAGTAGAATTTCAGATTAAAATGGGAATTATTTTTTAAGGACGTGTCAGGTATTAGGGGATATAAAAACAAATAACTAGCGTATGATGTCAAACACTAATGTCCACAAAACTTTTATGATTACCCTATAAAATTATTTGAAACTCACCTTTTTCAAAGAAGGAGCAAGATTTGCAATCTTGTTTCGTTTTTTTTGCATAAAAAGGTTTTTGCTGGTTCGATGATTGTTACCACCTCTGTTAGAAAGAAGTTTTTTGTCTTTACTAAGAACTCTGTGGATAAAAAGGAACTTTTTAAAAAAACTGTTTTTTTATAATACGATTAAATACAAAATCAAAAAGCCTATAAACGATATATTTAAAATTTCTGACATAACAAACATAAACCAAAATTTTATAATTCCGAAATTTTGTTTTGGTTTTGGTATCAATCATCAAAAATCATAGAAATTTATACATCTTTTTTTAAATTTATTTTTCTATAACCATAATATTTTAAAAATTAATAAATGTTTTTAAAAAATTTGGTTTAAACTAAAAAATCACATGTTTTCCCTTAGATTTGGATAATTTGTATTTCAGCTAGTAGCTCAAAGTTTACACCAAAGTGTAATTCCCTGAGCAATTCTTTTGCAAGGAAATATCAATGCAGAAAAAAATTACAGGTTTTAATTTTGTAAAGGTTTTTTTCAAGTTAATTTTTTTTAACATAAAACTTTTGTTTTTGAAAAAATCTAAAAATTTTTTTTAAAAAAACTTAAAAAAAAATATTCCAGACCCTATTTTTATTATTATGTCCCAATTGAACAATTTATTTTTTAAAATTTTAAATTTCTTTGCATTATAATAACACACTTTTTTTTAAAAAATCCTTTTTTATTTTTGAAAACAAAACTATTAAAAAAAATATTAAAACAACATATAGAAAAAAAAAAAATAATTTTCTAGGGGCAGGAATATTTGTACGAAAAGTGCTCTCACATTAGCGTGTAAAAACCAAAGAAATTCCACATTTTAAAAAAAAAAAACCGCTATGCACCTTGGTGGGATTCTAAAGATTTTCCAACATTTAAAAAAAAAGGTGCCTGTGGTCTAGGGGGTAAAGTTCAGACTTCTGGCTAGGGTCTGGGGTTTTAATCCCCGGTTCCCGCACAGATTTATTTGTTGCCAAACCCTTTTTACCTCTGTCAAGATGATGTTTAAATCACAACTTGTAAGTGAGGGAAAGCCAGGCCTTCACCGTGGTTCGGATCACGTTAAATGTAGATCCTCCATTTCATCTCACAATCACCTAAAATTACACATTTGCTAAGGGTATAAGTCAAAGGTATTAAAAGGGTAATAATAAATTTAAGACTAAAACCTAAAAATTTTTAATAATTAGTGCATGATTATGCTTAAATCCGCATCTCAGAAATTTTTTTTTTATATACAACGACTTTAAAGGTTCATTACCGGGTAGGGAGACCGCTTCACGCGCCCAACATTAAAGCAATAATTTAGAAACACGTGTCAATATTAGTAATAATCCTTGCTTTCAATCAAAAGTGCCAGTAATGATTTGAAAATTTGGTTTCATCCAAAAAGTTACTTTAAATTTTCAAATACAGGTAACTTCTATACGATACACCCTAATTGTTGCGATATTTCGGGTTTAAAAAATATGGGCTTTGTTTAATATTGAAAAAAGGCAATTTTACACTACTCATAAAAAAAAAATTTTCAAAATTTTTATATTTTAAAGCATTTTGGAACTTTTTCAGTTGGACAACCAAACAGGCACAAAACATTATAAAAATTGCTCTAATTAAAAATTCCGTACGAACGAATTAACTTTATTAAAAATTAAAATTTTTTCTTGCGTGAATAAAAATTTTGTTTTAATAATTAACATATTTTAAAAATTTAAATTTTTCCATTATCCCTTGTTGGTAATTAATCTACAGTAAATATAACCTTCCCCTCTATTTTCTCTTCATTTTAAAGTTTTTTTTAAAGCCAAGAATGACTAAACAAATAAAAGCAAAAAATTCAAATTATTGTTTTTTTACTTCCGGATAGCTTAAATTAAACTTCCGGACGGGTTTTTACCCCTCCCCCTGAAAAAGGGGCAACACGGTAAAAAGAAACTATCACGCAACCGTTGAACAGTGAACTAGCCTATTTATCAATAAAACGATTACTTACTTTTGATCCATTAATAAAACGTTCTTCGTTTCCAATTTTTGCGGTGGCAGATATCAAGTCTAGTTTTTTTCCCTTTACGGCAGCCCTTTTTTCTGGTTATTTTATATTAGAATTTTAGTTTATCAAAAAAACAATATAAACTATTTATAATAAATAAATTTTAATAGCTACTAAGAAGGCAAAGCAACCAATGTTTTGGAAAACGGACAGTTTTTAAACACATTTATTCAAAAATTTTCAATAAAAGGGGGGACCCGGGGGTCTAGGGTAAGGTGTCGGACTTCCTGCTGGGGGCTGGGGTTCAATCCTCGTCCCGGACAAATTTATCTGATTACCAATCCTTTCCCTTTACCTCTGAAAAAACATTTGTAATGTGGGGAATGCCAGGCCTCCACCATGGTTTGGATTCCCCGTTAAACTGTAGTCCCCATTTTTTCCAAATCCCCTACCATTACAAATGCGAATGCGATAACCCAAACGGGGGATAAGAGGGTGCAATAAAAATAATAAAAAATAATAAAATAAAAAAATAATACAATAAGAGCTACAACAGATAATTTTTTAAAAATTTTAAACCCTATTACAAAAATTGCCGCTCATGTTTTGGTTCTCAACTCTAAAAAAAGGCGAAGCAGACATCCCCTAAAAAGCGCATGCGCATGGTGTCAACTGCCTTTCCTTTTTCCGGCATCTTTACTTCCAAAGCGTAGTGGGGGGTTGGTCGCCACGTTTTTGGCGAAAAACATTGCTTTGACGCGCAAAACAGCAAAAGGAATTGCAAATATCACATTTCGTTGTACCTTATCAAAAAAAAGACTTAATTTGTTATGAAAGGTTTATTGGGTTTTCTAGTAGTTTCCCTCTTTTAAATTGAAATATATTTTAAAAGGGCCCTTGAAAATGAGCAAATTCGATATTTCATTTAAATTTTTTTTACATAAGATTATCAAAATAAAGGTTGAAGTACTAGATAACAGTTCCCAAATTTCTCTTCATTTTGGTTTAATTAATTTTGGGAAAAAAAAACAAAACCTAACCATGGGGTATTTTCGAACGTCGTAACGCATTCCCCGGCTCCCGGGGGGGCGGCCCCCCCAAGTAATATACTACAAGGTTTTAAAAACAATCCAAAACCCAGGCCAATCTTTGCACACACTTTGTGGTTTTTTTTTTTTTTACTAATTTAACGCCTTTATTTTGGTCAAAATAGTGAAAATTTTTTAATACACACGATTTGAAATGAATGCAAAGTGCATTTCGTTTAGACCATTAATGTAGTAAAAAACTTATAAAGCTACCATTTTTTAACTAAATCAGTAACATTTTTTTAAAGTACCAGTAATTTAAATTTTTAAACGTCTAAAATAATTTTGAAATTTAGAAAACATTGGAAATATTGTACAGTGATGTGAAAATAAGGCAGCCAAACCCAAAATAATTGTTAGGTAGGGGCCTTTAAGAAAAAAAAAACTTCCTTCTTTATTTATTTATACTCTTCACACCTTCATCTTTAATCATTTTACCTACACGTCTTTTTAAATTTTATAAAATTCCCTTTCAATTACATTTTTGTTCTTATATTAAAAAGGGGAAATTTCTGAAATTATTTTAGTACATTGTAGCCGACATGGTTTTAAGATGGAATTAAATCATAAAAAATACTAATATATTTTTTTATGATGAAATAATGAAGAGATAAATTATTTATCAAGGCCCAACCTAATTCCTTTCAGGTTGGTTTTTCCAAGTTCTGACATTTCTTACATTTATTCCAAGTTTTCCCATGTTTTTTTTCCGTATCACTGTCTTTAAAATAGAACAGGAAATTAATACCAATGTTTTGAAAAGTTTCAATCCAAAAAAATAAAATTAATACAAACTAAACGGTTTGCTAAAAAAAAAATACAAAACCGTATCATGGGTATTGGACAAAATGTCAAAAAGAAACTGTTTTTTCCCATAACAATAAAAGTCATTTTTTAAAATTTCCCGCTGGGGGTACTGTTAAAAAAAAAAGCCCTATCTTCCACTACGTAAATTCGATATATTACCGTTACTTTTACTGTGTTTTTTCTCTAACGCATCCCCACTTCTGAACGGGTTTTAAAAAAATATTTCTTCTACCTATTTAATGAACTCTTATAATTTTTAGGGGGTGCCAGGCCCCACCGTGGTTGGATTCCACGTTAAAAGTAGGTCCTCCTTTCATTCCCAAAACACCCTACCATTACACCTTCGAAGTGCTAAAACCCAACGGGTAGTAAGGGGCGGTTCAATAATAATAATAACAATAACTTATAATTTCCCTACTAAGGGGATTAAAGTTTTTTTAAAAACCCATCCATTTTTTACACCGCGTTTTTATACCTGTTCAGGTTTTTACGCATTTTTGACAATTACTCCAACGGGGTACAGAAAAGGAAGTATTTTAGGGGAAATACCCGAATTTGCATAAAGGAAAGTGGGAAACAATTTAGATACAGTCATACCCCGACACCCCACCAAGACTCGAACCCCCCACTACTCTCATCGGGATTTTGGCTTTGTGAGAGCTCAAATTAATTTCAGTAAAATTTAAAAATTTAAATGAAGCTCCTCTGTTTAAAAGTGCTCAGGACGACACTCCAAACGATCCCCCAGGTAGCACAACTAAGATTTTGATCTTTTTCAAATTAAACCACAATTTAAAATTATTTTCAACAAAAAATTTTATTATTCATGGGGAAAAAATCATTTTCAAGCACCCTTTTTTCTAAAACAAATGTTAACCCTGTTCAAGATATCGCGCACAAAGTAAACACGCCACCCTGTTAGCACAGCCTTTTTCCTCGTTTCCTTATGACTAACATTTTTGTGCGGGGACCCCTAAAAGCCATGTCAAATTGAGTTACATATTCTTTCCTCGTGCCTTTGATGGAGTTCGTGATAAATTTGAGGTCACCTTTTTTTAGTGATTTTTTATTTTCTGTAACCTGTCCCCTAAAGTGTTTTACAGCTTCCAAACGGGTTTTTCGAAACTTTTAACAGAGAAACAGCACCCAAATAAAATTGGTTTCAGGCAGGTTTTTTTTTGCGCCCCGTATTACTACACTTTGGGTTTTTACGCTTAAAGCAAAATTTCGCAAAAAGGGTTTTAAAAATGAGGGAGTTTATTTTATAGGGAATTGAGACACATTTGAGTTGAAGTAAAACTAAAAAAACTTTCACTTTTGAAAAAACCCGCTTTCCAAACCCCGACCGAATTAACCTTATCCCCCCATCGGGAGTCTAATTCCGATTTTCACCCATCCATGGAGTAGTTTATCCAGTCCACCCCATTACACCCTATCCCCTGTCGTACTAGTTCATCCATTCCCCCTTACACCCATCCCTGTCGTGAGTAGTTCTATCAAATTTCCCCCTCATTTCCCCTTCCGTCGTAAGCTAGTTCTTTCCATCCCCTCATTACACCCAATCCGCGGAGCTAGTTCTAACATTCCACCCCCATTTAACCCCACCATGCGGAGCTAGTTCTATCCCCTTTCCCCCTCATTACACCCTACCCTGTCGTAGATTTCTTTCAATTCCACCCCATTAAACCCTATCCCTTCGGAGCTTTTTTCCGTCCACCCCTTTCACCCTACCATTCGTAGCAGTTCTATCAATTCCACCCCTTACACCCTACAGTCGTAGCTAGTTATACCAGTCACCTCATTACACCCTATCCATGCGTGAGCATTAAAATCCCGTCCACCCCAACACCCTATCCATGTCGGAGTAGTTATATCCATCCCAAATCAGTTTAAAAACCCCCTCCCTTCGTGACTAGTTTACCAGTCCACCTCCTAAACCCCCATCCATGTCGTGACTAGTTATTCCAGTCCACCTCATTACACCCTATCCATGTCGTGACAGTTATCCACCACCCCCATTACCCCTATCCGTCGTGGTAGTATATCCGTCCAAACCTTACACCCCCATTTAAGTCGTGAGATAATTTACCCCTTCCCCCTCATTACACCTATCCTGCGTGGCAGATATCCTCCACCTCAATCACCCATCCATGTCGGACTATTCTATCCAGTTCACCTATTTCACCCTATCCCGTCGTGAGTAGTTCTATCCACCACCTCATTACACCCTATCCATTCGTGAGCTATTTATCCATTCCACCTCATTAAAAAACCCATCCATCTCGTAAGCTAGTTACCATCCCCCCCTTTTCACCTTATCCATGTTTGACAAAACTATCCATTCCACCCCTTACACCCTATCCATGTCGTAAGCTGTTTATCCGTCCAACTACACACCCATCCATGTTTAAGCGTTATATCCCCG